>LOEQ01008368.1:55679-74822 GCA_001685075.1 Bramus lutescens | reverse complement strand
TCTCTCTCTCTCTCTCTCTCTCTCTCTCTCTCCCCATGCTGGCCACATATGTATGGGTGAAGGTCACCATGGGCAAACTACCATAGACCTTAAAGATAAATAAAACTTACTTTCTCTACCCTGATGGCACTCACCAAGGGCCAATGGTCCCTGAATCATGGTGTGGGGCTTCATGAGCCCCTTCTTGTTTTATGTTGTAGCCTAAACTTTGGACTGATGTGATGATGTGCTGGTCTTTATACCCAACACCACAGCTGTGAGTTCTTGAATGTAATAACCCTGTCATATCTATATTATATCATTTAAAACATTGTTTGCATTCCTATGTCACCCTTTCTACTTGTTTGTAACATTCCTGGCATCAGAGACTTTGTCTTAAACTCTTCATGAGTTAACTTTATATACTTCCATATACTGAACAATTTACTGTGTTGAATTTCATAATATGTAACACATGTAATATATAATTAAGACATGTTATAAGACAGACTTTCTTTGTTATCAGCTTTATAGTAAAGGTATGTGAACAGTTGTAGCAGTACTTTTTTATGGGAACCACGAGCCCACGAATAACAACATGGAAACATGTTACTGTTAATGAAAGTTTGGTGTTAAGCTTAGGCTTGTCCCCAACTAGCGCTTATAATTAAAATTAGCCCACTTATATTAATCTACTTTCTACCACATGGCTTGTGGCTGTTTCCTCTTCTCCTGAACATTTTGGTTGCTCTGTGTCTCCCTGAGATTCTGCCTTTCTCCTTCCTAAAGTCCTTGCTGTACTCGGAAGTCCCAACTAACCTCTTCCTGCCAAGTTATTGGCCATTCAGCTCTTTATTAAGCCAAGATGGTTCTTCTTTACATCAAAAAAAATATTCCACAACATTTCCCCCTTTTTGTATAAATAAAAAGGGAAATGGTTTAACTCAAATACAGTAAAATTATGTAATAAGAACAATTATTGTGTTAGAATTAAATGCATGATTTCCAGTTCATTAGTATTTGGCAATTTTGGAGAGAATACTCTATTTTATATTTTATGTTGATGAATACAAAGTTTTATACCTAAACCATTTTCTACCAAAACTTGTTTTATCATCCTAAAAATGTTTTTTAGAACTTGAAATATTTTTAGGCAAACAACTTAAACTTTTATGTCTCACAACTGCATAAACATTACATTTCTTTGTTAGTTTCTTTTTTAATTTAGTAACAGAAAATGATGTAATCCTATAGTCTTCAACTCCTTCAGAGATCTGAAAAAAATAAAATATTACTTGAATAAGCAGGAAATGCAGAGTAAGCAACTTCCGAAACTAGAAATGACAGGAGACATCTGGATTCCTGAACAATCACCCAAGTTTTGTTTGTAACACTGGAAATCTCTCTTCAGCCTACAGGCCTAGAATATCTGACAGATGTTTGTTTCTGTGTAGTAGGAATTTTGAAGGACTGTTACACCTTGTCTTGGCAAAGTTTGGCAGTGACCTCACTTTGTGTCGTACTTGTCCAATTTGGGCAGCATTCTGTTAACAGGCAAGACAGGGGCATTTTCTTGTCCAGTGGTTAACTACGTCACAAAATAGCAAACTCATGTTGAGGTTCTTCAACACACATTGTATTTTCTGAAGTAGAAAAGCAGACTTGTCTCACTGTCACGAAAAGCCTGATATTAAAACATTTTAAATGCCATAATCTGGAGGTCTCTGAAATGCTTGAAGACTATCTGATGTCTAAAATATTTTTCCTTTTGACCTGGAAAACACACTGAACTTTGCCATGAACTTGATTGTTAGATAATTAAGTGTAAACCTGCATTTCTTAATTATCCTAAATGGTTTGTAATAATAATTTTCAAGGACAAGCCATTTATATTACATTATACATATATATGTAGATTCAATAACCTTCCATTTTATCCTATCATTCCTATATTCATCACCCCTCATTTTCTTTTCAGAAAGATCCCTGAATATAACCTCCTATGCTTAGATTTTTCCTCACCATTTTTAATAACGATATGCAACAACCCTCCTAAATAATGACAAACATCTATAATCTACCAAACAAACAAAATCACACATACCACCTCTTGATAATGTGGGTCTCCTCTTTACTAGATTGCTTCCTTACTATCTGTGGCTAACAACGTCTTTAGGGGACTCTTGGAAAATTGGAATAATGGTCAGTTCCCTGGATAACTAGCTATAGTCCAGTCTCTGTGAGATGGGAAAGTACAAGGCTTATCTGAATCCCTGGCTAGAGTAGTGTGTGAGGTTCAACCATCCCAGCTAGTAGTTTGAACTTGTTTTGGATGTAGATTTAAAAAAAAAAAACTGCAGCAGGTATTCTGAGAGGCTGGATCACCTGGACTGTTTTCACTAGTATCTTGTCTTTTGTTCTGAAAACACACAAACTTTTAAAGGTAACATACATTTACACAAGTATGGAATGTAAAGAATTTTCACTTGTACTGGTTTAATAAAATGCTAATTGGTCCGTAGTCAGGCAGGAAGTATAGGCAGAACAACCAGAACAGAAGAATTCTGGGAAGAGGAAAGGCTCAGTCTGAAATCACCACCCAGATACAGAGGAAGCAAGATGAGAATGCCTTGCTGATTAAAGGTACCAAGCTATGAGGCTAAGACAGATACAAATTATGGGTTAAGATGTAAGATATAAGAGTTAGTAAGAAGCCTGAGCTAATAGGCCAATCAGTAATTAAATAATGTACGCTTCTGTGTGTTTCTTTGGAACTGAATGGCTGAGGGACCAATAGGACAGAAATCTCTGTCAACACTGTAGCTTTTTGTGGAAACAAAAGTATAACCTCAATCCTAATGTAACACATATCCTAATTTTCATTTTAATGTTAAAGTATCCCCCCAAAACATACAGGCTAGAAAATTTAGCAACTCTTTTCACAAGCCAATGTCTCCCAGCAGCTGTCATGTTTTGTCCATTAACATTTAAACATTTAAAGTTAACAAAGCACTGCATGTGATACACACCCTGTGTTATTCTATTTCCAATCCTTAGGTGACTTACTTCTTTTATATTACTTTACTCTTTCTTTAAAGACTTCACTTGATTATTGTTAAACTAATTTTTGTGACTGTGTATATCCATTTCCTTTTCTTTCTTCAGCATCTAATCACATTTTTAAGCACACTGTAACCTGTTCAGTGGTTTTCTCAGCCTGGACCTGATTGTATGTACACCTATAGCCTTTTCTGACCTTATGAGCCAAACCTTATCTTGATAGACCATTTGCTGTGACCCTAGCTTATGGTGCTGACTCTTCCCCCTTTGGATCTGCCTCACCATCCCAGTTTTTGAGACACACTTTAACAGGAGTTGCCATGTAGTTTTTTGCAAGTGCTCTGTTGCATAACAGGGCCTCTTAAAAGAACTACACCTCTGTAAGCCATGTGCAGCGGGCTCTTTGTATATGCCACACATTGGACACCATTTGTAATAATACTTTTTCTATTGGGACTGCCAGGCCTCAAATACTGACATGGGGACTTAATTAATTATGAAAGTTTAGTCTTTAGCTTAGACTTGTCCCTAACTAGCTTTTATAACTCAAATTAACCCATTTATATTAATCTGCATTCTGCCATGTGACTAGTGTCTGTTACCTCTCCTCCTGCACTTCCTGATTGCTTTGTATCTCTTGTCATCTCCATCTTTCTCCTTCCCAGAGTCCTTTCTGCCTCTGGAAGTCCCACCTAAGCTCCTCATGCCTATCTACTAGATATTCAGCTCTTTATTAGACCAATCAAAAGATGCTCTGGCAAAGACACATCTTTACCATGTAAACAAATATTCTGTAACAAAGAGTCATGAAGATTTTCAGCATGTGTGCATATTTTGTAAAGCAGAATTTCATGCAATAATGACATTAAAATTTTCTTTTTGTTTTACTGTAGTAGAACCCAGCTAATTAATTTACATATTGTTCAAACACTGAGGCTAGGCCTTCACTATTCATTTCTATTACCCCCACTTGGAAGTTTTCTGGATCATCCTGTAGACCAATTTCCATATCACTTTAGTACTTGGAACACTATGGATTTACTTTTTTACTATTTCTCCTTATAAATCAGTGATTCCTATGTGCCATGACGCCTCTGAGATTCAAAAGATCCTTTTTCAGAGATTGCCTAGACCATTGGAAAACACATATATTTACATTACAATTCATACAATAGCAATATTACAGTTATGAAGTAGCAATACAAATAATTTTATGGCTGGAGATTGCCACAATATGAGTAACTGTATTAAAGGTTACAATATTAGGAAGGTTGAGGACCACTGCTATAGATTGTGACTCTGTGAAACTAGACACTTAATTTTGTTTACCTTTGTTTTCAGCATTTACATCAGTATCTTCAGATTTGTATTAAAAGATTATCATCAAATTAATAAATAAGTGGGAAGATGAATTTGAGGGGAATACTTTTCACACTAGAATGATATAAGAAGATTTAAATTACAAGAAAAATAAAAGAAAGAAAGAAAAACAAGGTGAGAATTTGTCCATCCTGACCTCCATATAAGTGTCATACTTGATGTAATTACTCACAATAATAAATCAATTTAAATTAATATAGCATGTAAGATATTTCCTTCAATTTAAGAAAAACAATGAAATAGTATTATAAAATTCTATTTATGTGCTCAGAATATTTGAATATGGAGGAATAAGGCAAAAATCCAGAGGGAAATAGGGGTTATAGCTGCTTAGGAAGTTAGTGCTTTGTTTAACCTTCCAGAGTGGAGTCGCCATTCTCATATTTATCAGAATTGGCCTATTGAAGGACTTACCCACAGATATACATGAGAAAGTGACACTCAATATACATCTCTGAGTGACATGCCTCTCCTCTTGCTCAGGCAGTAGCAGAAGTCTTTGAGGCACAAAGAGATCTCCGGTTCTATGCAGCTTTCTTTGTGCCTGCAATCTGTTTTCATTAAAACTCTGTGTGATTCCTATTAACTGTGATTTTTTGACTGATTTGTACCTACGAATGAGGTTGTAGGAAATGCAACTTGGAAGTTGAGGACTGATGTGAAGTGGTCTAAGGACGAAGTGGTGGTGATACTGGACCATGTAGGAAAGATCAGGACCAGCTCCTTTTCCAGTGATCTATGCCCTCAGACAGCTTCAGGCTTCTTTTCCCAGCATTCGACATTAACTGTCTTTCCTTTAAGTAGAGAATAGAAATCTTTCATGGGATAGCGGCACATGATAAAAGGAGAGCTGGCCGGAGTTTTCTCTTCCTGTCGCCAGAGTATCATCTTCACTAACAATTTTTAATCCTCCTGCTGGGCTGAGGCACAGAGCACACAGGGTCCCTCACAGAGCCACCAGCAGGGGTACCCAGGCCCTTATCCAGCTGCTCCTTCCCTTTCAGTCTAGAGATCCTCCATTAATTCCTCATCTGGAGACACTTTTCCCTGTCAGGCTTCTCAGCTCTTCTGCCGCTTGTGTGACACAGATTTTCTTGTGCTGGAGTAATTGTACTTTCTGTTTCTCTGGAGAGACCACTCATCCATGGGACAGCTATTGATACAATGTTCTTATTCCCAGAAGCTATGCCCACAGTGTCCAAGAGGAAAGCTGCACTCTTTGTTAAAGCATATCTTAAGAGAATACTGCAGAAATGCAAGTGATAAGAGTAAAATATAAATATTACAATATATTTGATACAAAGCTTTAGGTTTTAATTCATAATAATAATAAATTTGGTTAAAATACATTTTTCTTTTACCTTGGAGCAAATATCAAACATAGCCCAATAAATTGACTGGTTTTTGAAATGTTATTCTGTATGGATTTATTTTATGTAAATAAAATAATATAAAATACCACAGTACATTATAGTTATAAAACAGTCTTTCATAAAGGAATTACATGGTCTCAGTTTAAAGATATATGAGTAGAAAATGTGAATGTATTTCATAATTTTTAGAACAAATAGAAAAGAATGACTGACGTATCTTCTATGACAAAAAGCATGCCTCAGTCTGAGAAGCAGCCATACTATTCACAATGCTGCTGACATTTTAGATCAGATACGTGTTTGTGTTTTTATATTTTTCTTCCAAAATTTTATTCAATTCTTTTCTAACAAGTCTGATACACATTTATGTATATCGTTACTTGTTGTGAGATTCCCCTCTGTATGCTGTGAATACCACTGATTAATAAAGAAACTGCTTTGGGCCTATAGCAGAGCAGGGCAGAGGTAGGCGAGGAGAAAGAAGGTGGAGTGAGGAGGAGCCCTGGAGCCACGAGAGGAGAAAGACAGACGCTACTAGTTGGAACCTTGCTGGTAGGCCACGAACCTCATGGTAAAATATAAAATAATGGAACTGAGTTAATTTTAGATGTAAGAGCTAGCCAATAATAAGCTAGAGCTAATAGGCCAAGCAGTGATTTAGTAATACAGTTCTATGTAGTTATTTCGGGGCTGAGCAGCTGGGAACAAACAAGTGGCCTCCTACAACAATTACTCATTGACTTATTTTATTTTATTAAAGAGAGACAGCCTAATAAAACATACCTCCACACCGAGTCTGGAAAGCATTCACCCACCCACACATCAACCCATCCACCATCCATCCATCCATCCATCCACCCACTTATCAATCCAGTCATCTATCCACCATCCATAAATCCATCCATCCACCCACACACATATCCATCCATCATCCATCCATCCATCCATCCATCCATCCATCCATCCATCCATCCATCCATCCATCCATCCATCCGTCCGTCCACCCACCCACATATCCATCCATCCATCCATCCATCCATCCATCCATCCATCCATCCATCCATCCATCCATCTACCCACCTACACATCAACCCATCCATCCACCCACATATCCATCCATCCATCCATCCACCCACCCACACATCAACCCATCCATCCATCCACCATCTATTCATCTAGAAACATGTGTAATAAAGGAGTGGTATAGTAAAACCAAGACCTGGAGAGAAAGGGGAAGCTGCAGCAACCAGAGCTAATTACAGCTCTTCCTCCTTGCACCAGGAGAAAATGAGAGAAGACAAAGGAACTAACAGGAGATACAGACCTCAAATTTAGATATGGTTTCCTTTCAATGCATTTAACTGTGTTCCACTGTATATAAGTAGTTATCACCACACTAAGCTTTTATCCAAAGATAGGGCATTTGCTTACCTTTTTTATTATTTTTATTATTTAAGAATTTAAACATAGTTTATTAATTTTACTGATATATGTATATAACAACTCGCTTCTGAAGATAAACTTATTTGTAATTTACTAAAATTTTTGTAATAAAACATAAAAGTGTGTTCACAAAATATAAAGGGTAAAGTGAAGGTAGTATCCTGTCTTCAAACACCTTGACTTAGGAAAGAGAGCTAAGTTCAAAGCTGATTTATTATTTTTTCTTTGAGAGAGAATGTAAGAGATTTTTACTAATAGAATAAAGTTTTCTTTAGTAAAAATCAAAACAACAACAAAAACCCAGAAATAGGCAAAGGTCGGTGTAAGAAATTAATCATTTTGCAAGAGGCTTCTCAGGTAAGACTCCTTGCCAATAAGCCTGGCTACCTGGGTTCACTCTTGGGGATCAACATGGTCTCCAAGAAACGTCTTCGCCTACATACAAAGTAAATAAACAAATGGTTTTGGTTTTAGTTTACGAGAAAGAGTGCTATTTTTAAGGGAATTAAAGACATTTATTCCGTGGAGGACTGTTGTCTTTTGTCATCTCTCAGAAACTTTAATCTGCAATGTGCTCAGTTCTATTTAAATAGATACTGAAGAACAGTGAATCTATGATCTAGGCTTACAGATATGTGATACAGCTCTGTGAAGAGAAATGGTTTATAAGTCTCTGAGGCTTACCTCCTCATAAAGGCTCTGTCTCAGCCTTGCCTTAACAATATTGATTTTTCTAATTACTAAGTTATTACTTGGGACCTCCAATTCAGTGTGGTTGATTGGACACTACTTCTTAGACTTCACCACTTTCCAAAGATGTGTAGTAATAAAAATCATAAAGCCTTCAAGGAGGTACCTAGAGAAAAGAGTACACGCAGATGAGCGAGGTCAACCAATTTCAGGGAAATGAAAAAAAGCAGAATGCTAACTAAGGAGACCGGAGGAAGCTTCCGCCTTGCTGCTTACAGAGGGGAAACAGAGTGAGACAGCACCGATGCTCTGAAGAACACAGGGCGCTATCAGTTCATCCAAAGGCAGGAATCAAAGAGGAACAGAGAGTTGGCTGAGAGGGCAAATGAGAAGCAATGGGGATCTCTGTATGCACAACAAAGACATTGGTCACACTGACACCTGTCATCCACTAATCAGTGCTATTCTCTGAAGACATGGAATACAAGGGATTCAGGACCAGGTACAGAAGCCACACAGAGAAATGCTGAAGAGCAAGCAATTCATGGTGGGCAAACAAGTCTTTCAGGATCTCCAAACAGCAGGGTTTGTAAGGTAGAGGAAGACTGGAAATAAGGCGGCAGGTAATACTAGAGGAGATGTTAACACAAGGATCTCTGTTCACGGGAGTCACAATTCATCTTACACACATCTTAAGTCTCATGGAGAAGATTGCCCACCATCTACAGTGACTTCTGATGTCACAGCAGGCAATTGTACAGGAAAAGGGAGGAAATGTTGTGTAATCTAGATGCAGTTAACTCCAATTTATGTATACTGATGCACATTATACATAGGTGTATATGTATGCATGTACATTTTATATATATGCACATACATTTTGAGATATAAACATTAACCTGGTCCATACTTGGGCTGAATTTGCTTTCAGAGATGCCACTGTAAATTGAAACAAAATGATGTGTTTCTTAATTCGGGGTTTAAATATTGTACCCAAGGAAACAAGTTCATCACTTTGGGAAGAACAAGGCCTTGTGTATGTATTTACAGAACTGCTCACCATACAGAGGAATAGAAACAAACTGTCCCTCAAGAGAATGCAAGCAATCAGACTGTGGTGTGGACACACACTTCACATAGAACTCAAAGCAGATACACACACACACACACACATACACACAGAGCTCAAGACAGACAGACACACACACAAATATACACACACAAAGCTTAAAACAGACAGACAGATAGACAGACAGACACACACACACATACACACAGAGAGCTACAATCAGACACACACAGAGGGAGATAGGCAAACAAACAGATATAGAGACAGAGAAATTTATTCACACTTTAAAAAGGAGGAAAAGCTGTGATTTTCCATAATAGACTTGGGCAATGCTAGGTTATATGAAGTAAAGCAGAGACAGAATGAAAATTATTACATCATCTTACATATCTACTATATCTTTGAAAAATGATCAAATAGAATAATAAAGCTAGAGAATAAAACACTGGAAATGACCAGCAGAGTGAGGGAGGTAAGGGAAAAGGAGGCTATAGATCTAAGGACATAAAATAGCAGATATGCAGGTGTGTGAATCCGAGGGTCTGATGGACCATACCAGGATAGTAGTTAATAGCACAGCATAATTGATATTTTGTTAAAAATTAGTTCAGGACCATTCTCCACAGAATAGAATAATAGACAACTGTTACTGACAGATATGGGAATTTGTTTCATTGTAGCAACCACTTTACTATGTGGACATTATCTCATAACACTGTCATGTGCCTTAAATATACACAGTGAAATTTAAGGAAAAAGCCATGCTACTTGACACATGTCACTGCTGCTCACTAGCACATGTCTATCCATGTGCACGTATAACTGCCACCTTCACAGAGATTTGACTTCCGCATGCAAGCTTCTGACATATCATATAACAGCGAAACACGCGTGCTGGATGATTGACACTGTAAAATACATTGTTTTACTACAGGTGCTCTCTACTTGTCCTGTTTGCACTTCAATCCTGTAAGAACATTATTATTGGTAAATTATGTGTTGAAAGGTTATGTCCTATCAGAGGACAGTAGAGTAAAGGCATATTTATAAGGCCCCTGATTTTTAACAGATGAGCATCGCTTTTCACGGTGTTGAGGTCCGCTACCTTAGATAAACTGACTCGTTGAAAATGCTCTCTCCAAACACAGAACCCAGTCAGTTTTCAGTTCCTAAGGAGAGGCTGTCAGGCAGCTGCAGTCAGATATCTGAGGAGAGCTTCTAAACCCAGCAATGTGGAGAAAGAGGGAACTAAACAAACAAACCAAAAATAAAGTGAAAAATAAAGTCAAGAGAAAAAAGATAACAGTACAAGGTAGCATTCTAAAAGACGTGCATGTGTGGCTGTACACACATGTGTCTGCATGCACATACCAACAGTTTGTAAACCATATAGATCAGAGAACCTATGTGATTTCTGCCCTTTGCATGTTTGTTCAAGGTCCTAACCACTTTCTTGATACTATAGGGCTATTGTTTTCTTTACTTGCCTCCCACTTTAATGAGTGTAAGCAAGAGTTCTTCAGAGGCAACACAATGCGTGAGGCCACATGATAAATAAGATTCTGAAATGTCTTTGCTATCGCAGCTGTCTTCTGTTAGGCCAGTCAATAAAGTAGTATTTTTACTAGTATGTGACAGGCTTAGTGCTATTTATAAATTGATAAATGTTTTAATATAATTATGTGTCACTTAACAATGGATATATGCTCAGAAAAATGCTTCATTTGGCAATTTCAGTGGTGTGCAAATTTCACAGTGTGTACTTCCACAGACTGAGTTGGCTCTGATGTGTCTAGGCCATGTAATCTTAAGGGACTGATATTGTGTACACAGGCTATCACTGACTGAAATGTCATTATGTGGCACATGGCTGCTGCTCAGCTTTGGTTTCTAACACAACACCCATAAATATAACCTACACAAAGAATTTAGGATCTTCAGTAAATTTTAATATTTAGGGTTTGACGACTAAGGTATTTGAGAATCAGTGACATGTTCTTGTAAAACATGTATTACATATGTACCATGCATGCATATGTATGTATATCTGCATGGAGAGATGTGAAACACACACACACACACACACTTGTACTTATATCCTAAGGGTGATGACAGGGACCAGGAAATAAAAAGAAAGTCTCATGACAAAGAAACAGATGACAATGTTCATATAGCCTCAATGCTGTGATCCTTGAATGGGACCCCCAAACATAAACTGACTTCGTTGCTATTCTTGAACTGTAATTTTGCTACTGTTATGCATTGTAAATATCTGATATACAGCATGAGTAGAGGGAGAATCCCAAAGGGGTCACAACCCACTGGTTGAGGTCTAATGTCTTAATGTTTTGGAGATAGAGTGACTATTTAAATAAATAATCTAGAATTTTAAAATGTAATTGATAGGCTAGAGAGCTGAATGAGTGGATAAGATCCCATGCTGCTCTTTCAAAGTCCTGGGTTCAGTTCTCAGACTCTGCATCAGAGCTCACTAACATTTGATGCAAGTAGTGTACATAAACTTACACAGGACTCATACAAATAAATGAATAACAATGAACAAATCTTTTCCAAAAAAGTATAATCCAATAAACTTCTCGAAATAAACTGCAAAGACGAAATAATGGAAAGTGCAATAGGCAAAATAAGAAAACTTCATACTAGGTCCAGAGCTGTCCATACCCAGTAGTAAGAATTTCAGAAAAAAAATATGGAGAGCATTAAGTCGGAGAAACAATCACACAAATTCACAGAACTACAGGACAAAAATTGCCAGACTAAAGGGGTAAATGCAGTCACTGAAACAAGATAATCACCCTATGTGCCTTGCAGTTCGTAGCACTGAGAACCAATTAACTCAAACCACGTTTTCAAAAGCTGACAGATGAGACTATATATGTGGGAGAAAAGTGTCAAGTTGGACCTCTAACTTTTAACAAGAGATCTACTGTAGTTTAACTCATACTCTTCTCACACACGTTGCTTCGGGACCATAGTTCACCCTCCCTCCACTGGTGGCACCTCTCCTCTCACACATATCTACTCCTCCTTTTTGCCCTTCAGTAAAGAACAAGCCTCTAAGGCATACCCTCCGAACATGGCCTAACAAGATGTGATAAGAATAGGCGCAAACCCTCATATCAAGTCTGGACAAGGTACAGCTGTAGGAATCAAAGGGCCTTAAGTGCAGGTCAAAGAGTCAGAGACAGTTCCACCCCACCGGTAGAAAGTCCCACAAGAATACCAAACCACACAACCATTCAGTATATGCAAGGGATATAGAGAGACCCATGCAGGCTCCATTTTTCTTGCTTCAGTTTCTGTGAGTCCCTATGAGCCCTGCTTAGTTCATTCTGTGGGGGGGGTGTTTGGTTTTTTTGTTTGTTTGGTTGGTTTGTGTGTGTGTGTGTGTGTGTGTGTGTGTGTGTGTCCTCAACCCCTCTGACTCCTATAATCCGTCTTCCCCCTCTTCTCTGGGATTCCCATGGCTCCACTGTGTTTGACTGTGAGTCTCTGCATTTGCTCCCATAGGTTGCTGGATGACCCACCTCTGATGACATTTGGGCCAGGCAGCCATCTATGAGCGTAACAAAACATCCTTAAGGATCAAGGGGGAAGACATGGATGGATACAGGCCCAGAAACTCTATGTGACATTCTGGGGTGTCTTCACTGAATGGGAAAAGGGAAATAGAATAGATTATGCAGGTGGACTGGTGACAGGTGAGGATGAGAACAGAAAGATCAGGTAGAGAATGGGAGGGTTGGAGAGAGAAAGTACTGGGGGAGACAACTGATATTGGGTGGACATATGGGGGGGCAAAGTAGAAATTTAGTACAGAGGAAAGTACCAGGAAACTACTTGAGTAACGCTAGCAAAGTCTCCTAGTAAAAAGGGATGAAAGCCCAAACTGGCTGACTTCTATAACCAATCAAGGCACCTAGCAGTGGGACTGGAACTTCAACCCAGCCACAAAACCTCTAATCATCTGCCAGCAAGATGTGATGGGACAATGCTAATGCAAAACTTGTGGGAGTGGCCAAGCAATGACTGATCCAATTTGAGGCCCATACCATGAGCCCATGCTTGACACTGCCTGGATCTTCAGGAACCAGGGGAAGGACAGACCAGAGACACAGGATTGAAATAACATGACTATCCAAAAACAAAAAGAACAACAACAAAAAAGAAAAACCAATGAAATTATTTATTTTGTGTTTAATTGTGAGTACCTACCATGTCTGTGTAGAAATACGTGGATATGAGTTGAGTGCCTAACAGAGAACAGAAGAGGTCACTGATGCCTGGAGCATTGACTACAGACAGTGGTGGCCTGCCCATGTAGTTTCTGGGAACCCAGAGCAGGCTTTCTGAAAGAGTGGTATACACCCTTGCCTACTGAACCATCTCTCTAGGTCTAGTGTAACATTTATTGTGTGTGAAACATATTTCAGACTGAATACTTATATTCGAACTTTCAGTCAAATGTTTAAACAAAATAACCCTGAGACAATCATGGAAATCATCAAGTTTTTCATTTCATTTTTTTTATAAGTATTCCTAAGTAAAACTCTGAAAGAATGGGTAGTAAACCTAAAAACATAGTAGTAATGAGTACAAAAACCAAAGGAGATCTCCCAGAATGTCGCATAGAACTCCCAGGTCTGCAGCAAGCTTGAGATACAATGTAGCCATAGAGAGGCAGGGTACCCAGAAAGACATTCCTAGAAGGAACCAGTGACTTGGGATAATCTCCCTACCTTAGTTGAAGATTGCTGTAAGAGAATAATTGAGTGGTGGGCAGAGTATTGGTACATAGGGATTGAAATTACATTTGAATATAAGGGAATTATCCCCCGAAGAAAAAAGGAACACTTGAAATAAAACCTCAACATAATGCATCACTCTCAACTTCCCTGGGTAATAATTTATCTGAAACTTATTGATCCCCTTTCAGTCAGCTGAAGTTGAAATCTGTGAGCTTACTAAGCAATGAAAGAAAAGGCAGGTTGGTAGATAACAGTGAGAAGCGCCTGTGTGAATGCCTGGAGACTCAGATTCAAACACAAACCAATTTATGTATAGGATTTCAGGATATTTTAAGTAGCAATAGAAAGGTATAATTTCATATTTATGAAATTAAAATGAAATTTCGCATACTCTTTTATAATATAATGATGATACTTCATACTTTAATCAGACAATCTGAAGCACTTTATAAACATTAGCAAATTAAGTCCCACAATACCCCATGTGGTAGTTAATAATAGTCATTCATTATATACTCAATAGTTGAAATGAGACATCAAGAGATTAAGTGATTTGCTTCAAGATCAGGCATGCCCTGAGTTTCAGGAACAGTCGTCTGCAATTGCCCATGTATTTGGCTCTAGCTGTCAATATTCTCTTACCATTTGCGTCACTTCAGATAATGGGCTGAGCTCTCTATTTGGTGTCGTTATCTAGGATGCAGGATCTCTTGGCCACCTTATAAATGTATGAAATTTCCACATTTCCCCTTGGGTATGCTGTAGCATAAGCCTACTGCTTACCAAATTTCTCTTTATTTCCAAGTGTATTTCTCAATGTGAGTTTTTTCAGTGTAAGCGCATTTCCAGAACAGCACCTATATTTAACAATTTATGCTTTGAAAAATATATTCACCCTTAATTAATCAAATATTTATTAGATTATTTTTATAGGCCAAGCACTGGATTTAACTCCTACCTATCACGAACCTTAGTGCCTACCTAAAAAGGGAAAAATCGCTTTTAAAGTGGATATAGTAAAGACAGCCAAAAGCTATAAAGACAGGGTTTGACACCAAACAGTGGTGGATACCACATCCAGAATAGAAGTTACTTTTATATTATTTCTACATGGTTCTTTAGATGGCAGATAATACTCATATATAGATTGATAAAGTCACTGTGAAATAAAATGAGGCTAGTCAGAGATGACAGAGAAATATCTTGTTCAGTAGCAAAGCATGCAAGAAAGGAAGCATTTGGGGAAACAGAACAGAAGGAGAATGAATCCGGAGTCTGTTCTGGAAGGTTCTGGAACGAATGAAGAGGTCTCACCTGCCAATGCACCGAGGACCACTATAGAAGCCATGATCAAGCCTCAAGACAAAGAGAAAATCTCAGAAAATCCATACCATATGTTCTATTACCTAAATTAAAAGAGATATATATCTAGAGAGAGAAGAAAAGCCATGCCCACCACCTGCCTGGCACACTGCTGGGGAAATCCTCTCTTCTGTGCACTCCAGCAAAGCAGTGGCAAGAACTCACATAAAAAAGAAGCCCCAAGTCTTCATCTAGGCATCTCTGGATACAAAGGTCTCTCCTCTAGTTCTTCAGTCTGAAAACACAAAAGGAGCATCACCAAACTGTACTCTGATATTTGACAGGATAAAAAGGAAATGACTTTTAGGCTAGAACCACTCACTAGCCTACTACTGGTAGCCTCTGTTCTACACCACTGTCTGGAATGAAGCACAGAGAAACGGGATTACACCGGGGCCTCTCTCTGTGAGGGATGACTGTGTTCCTGCAAGGGACAAAACAGAGGCAGGGATACCTCTGTGCCATTCCTCATTCTTGTCCCCAGAAACTGCACAAGGAAACATCCCCAGGCCTAAGTGAGAGAGAGAACACAGAGCTCTGCTTCCACCCGGCTCTTATGCCATCTCACTGGCCCATGCCAGTGCACATGGAGGCTAGAGCAGGAGGCCAGGTGTTTTCCATCATCACTCTTCACCATCTTTTCTCCTCAACAAGTTGTTTACTGAATCAGAAGGCTGTCAATTCATCTAGGCTGCATAGCCAATGAACTCTTGGGCTTCACCAGTATCTGCTCCCCAGCACTCTGGTTACAGACATGGACAGCCATGCCTCACCTTTATGTGGATAGAAGAGATTCAAACTCATTTCCTCATGCTTGAAAAACCAACTCCCTCTCTTTTCATACTTTATATTTTCCTTTTTATTTAATTTCAAATTACCATCATTTAACATCAAAGTTCAAGTTTATATAACCTTTCTTGTCTTTGATTTGCCAATGAATACAGATTGACCTAGAATTTGGTGTCTAATTGCCTCAGACTCCTAAATATTGGGATTTTAATTTTTTTCTTTACCTACTTTTCTTTTCATAATTACTTTAATATTTATTATTGCCCCTTCTATTTAAATTACCAATTTCTGTTTTTTTATTTTTCTATGTGAGCTACTCTTCATCTATACAGTTTTTAGACTCACTTCCCACAATAAATACAGACTGAAGTGATTCATAAACACTAAACCAGAACTACAGGATATATGTTAAAAAATCACACAGGAGAAGGATAAACATTTCTTTGAAGAACAAGAAAGAAAAAAACTGAAACAGTAAATAAGCAAGTGGGAATTAGAAAATGACCAGACATAAAATGAAAGCAAAACAACATGAACTAATCCATAGATTTAAATAGAAACTTTGAGTGTCAGTAGTTTTTGATTCTCATATCCTGAATGTTTGGGCATGGATTATTCAGTGAAAATTTAAGTGCCAGGCAGGGTATACATCCTCATGAGATATTGGTCAAGAAGGCACCAAGGGAACACAAAATAATGCACATTGTTACCATTGTTCTTGGAATCCCATGGTAATAAGATGACTAGAACCTATTATGGAAACACCACCCACATTGGTTGTAGAATATGAAGAAACGAATCTTCATTCACTTGACCAGGAAACCCTATCATTTTTAGCTAGCTTTTGTAGTGCTAAGAGGTGATATTTGGCTGCCTAGATAGGAAAGACATCAGTGTTCTCATCCAGTGTTGTATTTAAAGCTTCCCAGAAGTAGTTCATGTCTAACACTGTAAACCTAGTCAAAATCTCAAGACTGAGGAAATCCTAGGCACTAGGGGAGAAATGAATGATGGTTTATGAAATAATTTTGTCAGATAACCTTCTTAATACTTTTGTTTAGACTCATACATAACATTGGCAGAGAAACCTCTTTTGCTTTGTGTAGGGCTTAATGCAGAGTCTCACAATGGGTAAGGCACTGAGAATAACAGACCATGAGTGATCAGCCATAAATGGGTTATATGTATCAACCCTACCTTGACCTAAGGCTTAGAAAACATCATGGAAGCGTGATCATGGAGAATCTAAAAGCCAGGAGAGAAGAAGAGAGTTGGGAAGTGTTATCATCTAGATATTATATGACTGGTGCACACATCAAGGCACAGCATCTATGGTTGCCTACACATGACATGCATTGGTGCACACATCAAGGCACAACATCTATGATGACTACACGTGACACACACAATGTGAAACTGAAGCTACTCAGAATCCCAGCTTTATGGATATGCTCTCAAGGTCCCAACCACAGATGGTTGAATATTGGCAGTTAAGAACTACTTTTCTTTGGGGGTTGTCACCACTGGTCAGCTACCCATGCTCTAAGGATGATCCACACCCCTTTGCTCATGGTCAACACTAATTAAACTGAGGGTATTAATAATAATTATTATAATAAAGATATGTAAGTCAGAAGGGTGAATGGAACTAAAAGTTAAATGAGTATAATAATACTAATACTTGACAGATAGATAGATTTCAAACCCACATCATCCAGCGATATTAAAAAAGTTGGGGGGGGCTCCTCATATTGATAAAGGAAACAATCCATTCAGAGGATACTGCAACTGCAAAGACAAAAACCAAACATCAGCACATTTATTTGTAAAACAAGCACTATTGGCTACTGAAGCATAGACTGAGCTCATTACAGTATTGGTGGATGAATTCAGTATCCCACTATCACCGATAGACAATCCATGCAAAGAAAAATGGCCAAGAAACATCAGAGTTAAGTGACATTATAGGTCAAATAGACAATAAATGTCTGTGGATATTCTTTCAAATGTGACAAAGTGCACATTCTCCCCAGAAAACTATGAAACTCCCAGTAACATAGTCAACATTTGGAAGCAAAAAGATATTTTAATATGAACAATAAAATAAAAGATAGCTTTTGCTATTATTTGACATTTTTGTGTGCAGCACCTTTGTCACATTCACGCTCCACCCCCACTGAGCACTCTTTTCATCTTCCTGATCTCACTGAATCATTTCTCCTTTCCAGCAGTTCCCCTAGTTCATTTCTCGGCTGTTGTGGATGTGTGTGAGAAAGTTGTACTGAGTTAATTCAGACTGCTGTCACAAGCATAGGTGAATGTTAGTTATTAGAGCATGGGGAACTAAACAATGATTACACCATTGAGGAAAAGGACTTCCCATCCTCCTGTGCTGTCAATATCTTCTTATAGAAAGGTGGAAACTCATAATCCCTTCCCCAGTCTATGATGAAATGTCACAGGCTCCTTCACCGTCGGTTTCCTCTAGATACCCAGAGCTGGTGTGAGCAGAACAAGGGTAGTAGGTATTTTCCTAGAACCTATAACGTCCTTAGTCACAAACTCTTAAGTAGACATCTAGTATCAAGTATGGCTGGAAAAGTGGACCTCAAACTCAACAAGAAGATGGTTAGTTACCCAGATAATAGTCAATGCCACTTCTGCAGCAATGGCACAACTTGTTTTCTCTCACAGGGTTTACGGATAAATGATGCCATTGGTGACTCTTCTCAGCATTTTTCAAACAATTGCAACTAGTCACTAATGAGGAAACTTACAGTTGAGATCCAGCTTTACCTCTCTATGACCGACAACTGAAGTGTGTGGTGGCCATGGTAGCTGGGTCTTCCTATCCAGCTATGGTGGATAACCAACAGCAATGGTAACAGCCTATGTTGTTTGAGGGACATCTTTAATATCTTTGATCAAGAACTTGAAGGGAACTTTTCTACATTTGACACTAACATAATTATTTAGTTACCACTGACGTTTAAATGGGAACTCAGTTCAAATACCTTTTATAATTATATTTTCTGCTTGCTTAAAAAGGATATTTTTTGTGTTACTGTTTAAATCTACTGTAGGTGTTTGCTAACTAGTTGCCAACAGTTCCTCTCTTCTGCAAATCACCCTTAAAATTTTCTAGCAACAATATTTCTCCATTTCAAACTAGAACTCTGATGTAGGAGGGTCATCTGTCTATGTTTTACTTTCATTGGTTAATAAAGAA
>LOEQ01008368.1:40631-51529 GCA_001685075.1 Bramus lutescens | reverse complement strand
CTGCTATAAACATAGTTGAGCACATGTCCTTGTGGCACAATTGAGCATCCTTTGTATACTTTTTTTTTTTAATCAAAGTTAAGATCAGTTTTGGTCACCATATGGGTTCTGGCAACTCTCAGCATCAGTTCACTTCCTTTGTGCAACACTCCCAGATTTCATTAGCGATTGTCCATGTAGTATCCCTTCTGAATCTTGTTCATCACTCTACATGACATCATATGTAGTTAATTGTTCCACTAAGGACATTTAGTCATTCTCGAATTTTTAATCTTTGCTGTTATATACAAGCAATCTATAAACAAACTGTTTCTACATTCAAACATGTTCCTTGTCTTATCTTTTATTCCCAGTTCTATAGCTACGGCCCCATGTACTGCCTTCTCTCCCTATCAAACGACAGTCACATTCTCTTGCTTCAACTCCTGCCCTACTAAGTCTCCATCCATCAACCAGTATGACATTGTGAGACAGAAAACTTATTAGCTAGCACACTTTCTTGTGCAAAACCATCAAATAATATATTTTCATTCACACCAAAAATAAATGATATGTGTATCTAGCCTATTGAAAATCCGGAAAGAAGGACCTAGTCTGGTTGCAAATATCATAGCTGCTCATTCTTTTTACTAATTCTGTCTTACCTCCAATAATATCCTGACTACTTTTGTAAGCCAATAAAAGGATGGCCTTTGTGTTTTTGCAGATATACAAATGGTAGCTTCCTCACCTTCACTGAAGTTTCTGTTTAAATGGAACCTCCCTGTTTGTGATATCTAAACTAGAAGCCTATATGTCTTTTCCCAATATGACCTTGTCTATCTACAATAGAACCATTATATAATACTATAGCTCTTATCTATCTACTTAAGCCTATAAGCCACAATAGGACAGAATCACCATGGAAGCAAAGACTTCTGTTTTATTCAGTGGTATATTCCCAATCAATAGGATGAAGTGTGATATGCGGGAGAAATCACCAAATGTTGAATATTAAATAATCTAGAGGTCAATACACTAATGATCATTTTTCATTTGTAGGCCATCTCCAAACCCTCTGAAGCTCTCTTTAAATATACTTTTGATTGTGATGCCTGTAAAAAATAATATGTAATTAGAAGAGATTACCTTCAAATAACAAAATTATTTAAGAAAGGCTTTTTTAATAGCCATCTACTATAAATGTTTTTTACTATATTTCTCGTGTAATCATGTAAGTAATTTGCCCCGACATAGAACTATGGGGATATGGAATATGTGCATGGTCTTTGAGATAATGACAAATTATATTCCGAAGTCTTCAGAAGAGAAATGAATATGCGAAATTTCTTCTCACGCTGGTACGGAGTAAACTAGGTGCAATTTATCTATGTGTGGGAAAGCCATGGAGACACTCAGGAAAGTCTTCAAAACTATGCACTTCAGCTATGCGATGGACTTCTAATGATCCGCTCTCTCTTATATTTCATGGTTTACATGGATATGTGGGTTATATGCCTCTTTTTATATCCACAAAATGTGTTTTAAGCACACAGTATCTGACTACTGAGCATGTGTGATCCTCATCCATTAAGATTTGGTTTGTCATTTCTTCTCATAGCCAACATATCAATTTTAAGCATAAAGGAAAAAAAAGTAACGAAAACAAACTGAAAACAGAGATGTTGTGGGGAAAAAAGACTACCTCACCAAACTCCGCCTCAATATAGGCCAAAACAAAGATTTACTAAAAGGATCATAATAGGCGACCATCCATAGAATACAACTTTTACAGAAGACGTTTTAACAGTCGCGGGCTAATCTGTTGCCCTTCATCAAGGCAAAGCTGAAAGAGACTCAGGGTTTTAAGCGGCATTTGAAACCATCTGCTGTCTATGGAGCACTGTACTGTCAATAGCCGGCCACCTCCACAGCCCTACAGTGGCTGACAAGAGGCCCAGAGGTGCTGACCAGAACGGCAAGTGCTGAAAGGACAGGGAAAGCCAGACTGGGCCGCATTCCTCCAGAAGCAGCACCCACATCCTCCAGTAGTGTTTTCTAGAGTACCATTTCTCAGCATGAAGGCAGTACTCAGGAAGAGAGTCATCAGACCTGGGGGACACTCAGGCTTCCCCTCTCCATTCTGTTGCTCTCCCTCAGGCTGCTCTGACTCAGAAGCGACTCGGCTATCTAAGCCACTTTTCCTTGTCCCTTGGCAGTGATTAGGGAACCGCACATACAGAACCGTATAAATTAAACTAAGTGAAAAAATAACTTCCTGAAGAAAAACCACATGCTGTCCTCCTCCAAAATATGTGTTCACCCTGACCTTTCAGAGGCATCGACACATCCCAGCCTTTTAGCTTCATGAAAATCTTTCTTGAGAGCTTACTCCCAGGACAGATTTATGTCCAGAAAATTTGGAGTTGCTTACCAAAAGGATGAGAGTCGTTTATTTTCCTGCTTCTGGTCTGCCACATGTATGAGATAACATCAGCTAAAATATTCAGCCGGAGCCGTTAGATGGTTCCGTATTTTTCCCCTTCCCCTCTTTGAGACCAGTTACCTATTTAACTCCATCCTGTCAATTAAACCAGAGAAAAAAACGCAAAGAACTAATTAGGCAACTGTGTAATTTTAATTAGCTGTTTTGATAATTAAACTAATTAGTTCCCCTGTGTTTCCACAATATGTGGTGGACTGGTTTTGATATCACAGCTTCCGAGTTCCATTCCATTAGTTAATTAGTCACTTTTGCATTAGAAAGCTTTATTAATGGCCTTAATTTGCAGTTGAAATGAGAAATCTGCTGTCAATAATTTGGATAATTGCCTACTGTTTGATTATAAAGTACAAAAGTAGCAGAACACCATTACATATGCAAATCCCGGGGGGTTATTTCCTGGATGCTTAGCTTTCTTGATCTACATTTCATCCTCTCTTGCTTTCTGTTTTTTTCTTGACCCTGTTAGGGGGAAGAGAATCCAGCTTATTAAGAAAACGAAGGCCTGCTTTTCTCCCCCCTCCCTTCCCCTTGTCCTGGACTGCATGTATGCTTGTGCCTGCAATTGTTAAAGTTATTGCTTGCTTTGTACCTAATTAGTGTCCTTGGAATTAAATGAACAGCTCTGTATACACCTCAAGCTCCTGCAGCCATGTTTGTGCATTGAATAATTGATTCTACTCTGCTAATCAGATAGGGACATAATGAGCCAGTTTAATTAAATGGGGATCTAACCTGGTGAACACTGGGAAAATATTTGCTCATTTACTTAGTAAAAGGCCACAGTTGCTTTTCATTGGATGGAAGGGAAGGTTACAGAAAGTAAAGTAGGGCTCTCAGAGCAGAACATTACAGTGCTCCACTACCACTGCTAGACTAGTAAAAGGGTTCAGTTGGTTTGGGAGTGGGGGGCAGAGTAAGAAGACTTTAATCAAAGGACCAGAAGACGCTGAAACGGCTGCCAGGTTCTCCTGACTCTCACAGAGGTGTCAGCACTGTTCTGCTCTGCACAGGGAGGCAGGTTTCTCGGTCATACATGGTCCTTAGTGATTGCCAGAAAGAATTCAACTCACTTCCCTGCCACTTGGTGCGCCCGTGTGACCGCATAAAGGTAAGACACAGATGCAGTTTGTCCTTCTTCGACAGTGACAGGACTGACCTGATTGTTTTCCGGCGACCCTGTGGAGGGTGCCTGCTGGAAGTGAGTAGCCAAATGCGTGTCTCCTGGAGCTGACAAAAGAGATGGGGATGAGCAAACCAAGGCGTGGGAGGGAGGGTGGCCGCTGTCAAGTTCCCTGAGAATGCTTGGAAAGGAAATGTTGGACCCCAGGGATAGCAGCTGATGGTTTCCAAGCTTCAAGCTGACCCCCTCAATAGCTGTGTGCTCACACAGGTGAAATCTTGGGAATGGGAGAACAACGATGGTCTTTAAATGTTGGTAATTACCCACATTTTCCATTTCAGTTTAAGAGAAACACATTCCCATCCATATAATCAGTGAAAGATGGTCCAGTTCTCTCCAGGCACACACATCATCCTGTAATTCCTATTGCACATTGGACTAACTTTAGCTGCAGGGATCAAACACTGGGAGACCAATATAGCCACAACATGGTGCTCATCTGCTGGGGTGCGCAGGCATGAAATAGCGTATTGACCCTGCGTCCGTACTCTGAGTCATAGCAATTGTCATTCTGCCACTGTAACACCTTGTTGCCGGTGGCAATGTAATTAAAGCTGTGAGGACTCATTTTCCATTCTTATCTCTTAAGCTCTTTGAATCAGAAACTGTTTGTCTGTGGTAACTGAGCGAACCTACTACAAGGCTATATGTTTATGTATGAATGTTTAGTAGCTTCTCCTTTTTGGGGGGGTGCTGAGGAAATGGACATGATTACCAACATTCACCCAAATAATATGTATAAACAAGTGTTGAAGGACTGGTGTGCTGGGCACATGCAGAAATGTCCATACTGTGTGTAGATTTATATATATGTACACAGTGCACAGATGATCTGGATAAATAAACATGTATGCTGTATATAGACATGCTCACACACAGAGTCTAAATTTTACTCACCCCCTTTTCTCCTCTATTAAAATTCCGAATGGCTAAGAGGATTTTCTCAATTTAGTCATACTTTTAATCTTCACTGAAATGACTGATGACTTCTTATAATAAAAAGTTGACAGGCTTACATTGCGCACCGGTGGATTAGTTTCCCTTGGTGATGAGGTTTTCTTTTGTGCGCCGTGTGTCTGTTTGATGGAGGTTTAACAGAAAGCATTTTGGCAGAAATTGGATGCAGCAGGGATCATCTGGAGATTGCTGCTGTTCGATATTAACTGCACACAGTAACTTTTTTTTTCTTCTTGCTTTTTTTATATTCTTCAGCCAGGTGACAGAGGAAGAGAGAGAGAGAGAGAGAGAGAGAGAGAGAGAGAGCCAAATATTTCTTTCTTCTTCCATTTTTTGTTTTGCAAGTAAACAATGCTCCCCCTTTTAAGAATAAAGTATTTTATAATCTACAAACACCTCAAACACACTTATTGTACTTGGGCCATTGTTTAATCAAAGCTTGGCAAAGAAGCTTGCTTTGTAAGGAAGTCATAGCATACTTCAGAGAGCCGAAAGCTGTATTTCTAATCACCAAATGACTTGGACACTCTAGAAATCCACATGCAATCAGGAGCTGGCTATAAGTAAGAATTCGGTGTTTAATGGAAGATATACCTTTGATATTTGCCTAATTTTTTTAAAAGGGAGGGGAGAATTGAGGGCTCCCCATCTGCAGCTCTCTCTTGCAATCCCTATTTATTACTCATTGGAAGCTTTGAGAGTCTCATAATGGGGACTTACCAGATGTCAAATATCACAGAACATGTTCTGAACATATGTACATATCTATACTTGTGAATATCCACACAGAGAGCAAATAAATAACTTGCAGGATACATCTCAGTTGACAGGAAAGCTCTGACCAGGAGGATAAGTGCTCATGTCCTCTCTCCCTAAGCACTGTGTCCAGCCATTTGAAGCACGTTGATCTGCATTTGATATGAGCGCACTAAGCCTGAGCTCTTCTGTCCTGTACAAACGAGGATTTCTTTTAATCAAGAGATAGATCTATGTATGCTCATTTAACACACCAGTGAAGCTATTCTATCTAATAGCAAATATGTACCTCGAAAAGAGCAGTGTTCTTTGAAATATGTGAGAATTTAATTACCGCTTTAATTCTCTGGTAATAAAGAAAACCTTCAAGTCTGCTCACAGTGTGAAGTTCTTAGATCCCGGCAAAACGCTTATGATAGAGACAGGACAAGCTTCGTCTGCACTTACCTCTTCTGCAGATGGCAGCACTGACAATCCTGCCTGGCTTGTCAAGTTTCAAGCGCTCGCAATTCTTAATTTAAACACTTGTGAGATCTATGGGGCCTGTCAGTCTGGTTAATTAAGGTCCTCTTCCTTCACCCCATCCTCTCTACCAAAACAAAATCTGGCTCTTTCTTAATGCCACTTAAAGCTTTATCTACTGATTAAGCAAACAGGTTTGAGTTTAAGCAGTCTCTCTTAGGAGTCTTAAGTGGAGGTGGTTTTGTTCTGAAAGGGAACACAGACCAAAATCTTAATGGTAAGTGTCAGAGAGGGGTCAGCCTGGGCTTCTTCAGCATTCCTGCTTCAGAACTAATTAAAGAAATGTTGGCTAACCCAGGGTGAAAAATGACGAAAGAATGGTGTGTGCATTGCCATGTCTCCTGGGACTTTATTTTTTGGCAAAGGAGTGGGTTTCATATATGGCATGTAACTGTCCAAAGTGGGAGCTGTCAGTTCCTTCCCCTTCACAAGAATTAAGGTTCTCACCAACTTGACCAGAAAATCTGGCAAATGATGATTTTGGTATCCTTTGGGAAACTGGTGTTTGGAGAAGTCTAAAGCTTGGATCAATAAAATGGTTCTTTGTGTGAAGTACCTGCCATCAAGTCTAAAAACCTGAGTTTGATCTCTGGGACCAAGTGATGGAAGAAAAAAAGCAACTCCTATAAATAGTGCTCTGCCTTCCACATCTGTGCAAAGGAAATGAATCCCCACATTCACACGAAATAAGTAAAGTGAAATGTAGTTAATCAAATAAAGATGCAGCTAAAGATCTAAAATATGTCTACAGAAACCTGGGTTTTTAAAATGCAAACTCAGGGATGGCTCAGTTGCTGACGTATGAGGCTGTAAATTCATGTGTCCAGTACCTAGATAAAAGCTTAAGGTGACCACTCATGCCTGTAGCCATGAGACTGTGAGGTATTGAAGCAGGACGGTCTCTGGGGCTTGATGCTGGCCACCCTAACTCAGTGAGAAACCTTGTCTAAGAGAGAAAAGTTGAGAGTAATAAAACAAGAAATCCAAAGTTGTCCTGTGGATTCCAAGTCTGTGTTACAGATACATGCACTCCCTCAGAATATGGGCATAAAAATCACAAACATGTAAATCATTAACACACACACAAGGGGAGAAGAAAACACAAATGCAAGTTTATATTAACTACTATGCTAATATAGTTCACTAAAGAAGGCACTATATATAAAGAGACCATGAACCATCAAACGCCAGTTTATATATTTTTCTTTTTGAGACAAGGCTTCATATAGCCTAGTTTGACTTTTAACTCACAATGTAGCTGATGATGACCATTAGGCCCTGATGTTTATGCATCGATGGGGATCAAAGGACTAAGTTACTATGCCCAATTTTTATATGGTACTGGGGAATTGAACTATGTCGCTGTGCATGTTAGGCAAGTACTCTACCCACTGAGCTATATACCATCCTGTATATTTTAATGTTAATGAATACACTGAGCTATATACCATCCTGTATATTTTAATGTTAATGAATACAGACTAATCAATTTGAAATTACTTCCATTCAATCGTGTAATTCATTTTAGAATCTCATTCTGTCTCTACTTCAATGTCACCATAAAGTGTTACATTTGAGATCATATTTATGAAAGAAGATATTTTTTCTGTGTTGGTCTTCATCCAGTATTTAATGATTCTTGATATCAGAAGTGGAAGTTCAGTTTCCTGTGGCCTCCTCTAGTTCCGGAGGCAGAAGCACTTCATTCTGAAATTCTTGATTCCTCAGTGTTCTCTCTCTCCTTCATTAAAATCACACACACACACACACACACACACACACACACGTGCACACACACATGCACACATACATGTGCATACACATGCATGCACACACACCCGCACAAATGCACACGTGCACACACATGCACACACAAATGCCGCCTTTGCTGAGAGATAATGCTTAGAAATCAAGAATTATAGATATAGCAACAAAAATTCTTCAGTATATTGTTTTTATGAAGAGTAATTAGGCCTAAGTACCACAGGATTTGGGATAGGTTACTGAGCAATGGCCTTCCAATGATTCTAAGGTGACTAAATGAAATATTTTGGATGGATTATTAGAAGCGATGCAAACAAAGGCATAAGTACAGTTCACCACCCAAAAATTTATCACAGGCATTGTAGGGACAAATTTGAACACATCTTCTCTTTCAATTGTATCATGTTGGCTGAGCAAATGCCCAGAGCACACTGAAGAGGTTTACATGTTCAGATATAATGATGTCCTTGTGACAATCTGGAATATATTATTGTGTTACTGGTACAATAGACTCATTTTATTCCTACACCACTGTCACTGTGTGCAAAAAATGCAAAAACATGTTCCCATGTTGTCCTTGCCTCTGATCCCTCTCCCACTGGGGCAGACATTCAGAGATGCTTATTCTTTCACTGACAGACATGAACGTGAAACATCAGTCAATGTTCAATTAGCAGGGATGCGATTAAACATGATAATCCCAGTAGTTGGCAATTAGATCCACTGAAACTCAAATGGTTCCCAAAAATCAGTGTATTGTGATAAAGCCACAGAAAATTATTTTCCTACTGTCCACTTAATAAGTAAATAATTGCTGAGGCATTATCTTCATTTCAAATTAGGGAAAATGGAGGCAGAGAGAGACAGAAACAGAGAGAGGGAGAGAGAAGAGAGACAGACCACACCAGACTGACAGAGAGAAAAGGGCTTAGGAAAGGGAGGAGAAAGAACAAGTCAAACATGACTCTATATTGCATCCAATGTGACGGCAAGAGTTCCTGATGTTGTGGTAGCTGCCATATGAAGTAGGATGGAGGAAGGTAAATTGTTCACATCCACTGTTTTTCATCATTTAAAGGGGACTTCAGTAAGCACATTTTCCACAGATGATAATATGACATGTGTGCCAGGCAGGCTGGAACACAAAGACCTGCTTAGATCTGAGCTCCCAGTTGTAGGAACAAGGGTCCTGATGTAAAGGAAGAAAGACTCTGAGACAAATGAACTGAAGTCCTCCCATGCTTTATAACATCTTACTCTTAATAACTGCAACAGAACTGAAAGAAGCTACTTCACAGCAACCCTGTTTGGTTTTGAGTCGTTTGAGGTTAAAATAAGTATTTTATGGCCTCACTCGCAGCTTGCAATGAACCTTTAGAAATAACTTTTGATAACCTTCCTACTGGCATCAAACTTATTATTGCCTTTGATAGAATGGAATAAAATGGAATGGAAAGGAAAGGAGTTTAGTGGAGAAGAGCGGCCTACAATATAAGATACTAAACACTTTAGAAAAACCTCTGCTCTTATATTTACTACATTTTTCATTTTTAATTGACATGACTTTGTCTTTAGACTCATAAGGTAAACATCTGTCACTTATTTTATGGTTCTGAATAAAGCTGCTACTTTAACTGTTTTTTCTTCCTTGTACTGATGTGCCTTCTAAACTAGTACGTGAATTAACTCACCTTTTCACTTATCAAGTGTGATTTATTTCAAGACTAGTACAAACACACAGAAAAGCATATTCCTGACTAATTCCAAACTCTGCGGACATGTCCCCTTTATGATAATGACTTCTTTATTCATGGAGTAAACAAGTCTTTGCTCACTACATCCATGAATGGTTACCTTGTTCATTAAAGCCTAGAGTTTTCCAAGGGGAGGAAGACTTTTTTTAAAGTTGAAACATGCACACAGTATTTTTTTGATCAGCAAAAGTAAGAGGACCCTAGCAACTAGGCATATTTTTGCTTTAAGGCATCAGAATATATCATTTGAGAAAAGCTCACGTAAGGATGGTAAATTATCTCTCATTGAAAGAAACTTAGTCAACTGTGGTGTATTTATTTTTTATCAACAAACCCAGCAGAGACCCAGGATCTTCCATTGTCCAACTCTAGCATCTTTACCCACTGGAGTTTTAATGTCCATATTACTGCCTACTCTCAGAATGATGAAACAGTTGCTACAGTTCCATTTAGCACATCAGATACATTGTAGGGAGAGGAATATGATAAAAGGCTTGTCCTTTGTATAAGCAAAATCTCAACAAATGTATAAGTAGATATGTAAATAGAGATAAGATGAGATAGACAGATGATAGAAATAAATGGATTGATAGATAACAGAAAGACAGATGGATAGATGATAGATAGATAGATAGATAGATAGATAGATAGATAGATAGATAGATAGTTAGAGATAGATTTACACAATAATACATACAATAATACACATATACATACATACATATGTACATACATACATATGTACATACATACATATATACCTACATACCTGAAAGTTAGACAGAAAACAGATAGCATTCCTTTACTCTATTGGCAAAATTAAAAGTGAAGTTGGCCAAGGTAACCAAGTCAGCCAGCCACAGTAGTATATCAAACAATTTCAAGATAAGTATGCCAGACAAGAAATGCCACAGACTTTACATATCTTAAGTAGACATTAGCTCAACACTTAAAATACTACCTAACAAATAAGACCTTTATTTTGTACCCTCCAATTGAAGACTCTGTAGTGACGGAAGCTTGAATTGAGCCCTGTCTAGTGGATATGGATGGCACGAAAATACTCACTAATAAGACATAAAGTGTAGAGAGATATGTGGCCAGAATGGGAAGTAAGGGAAGACCAGGGAAGAATGATGAAACACCAAAACAATAATGAAATGACCTCATATTTATCTGCAAAGAGAGCTGAAGAAAAAAGTTTAATCTCAGACACATATAAAAGTGATTAATCTTATAGTTTATTTAAGCACATTGGCCTTTATGATAAGGCTATGATGCATTCCAACTTGGTCTAGACCATGTGGAAACATGATGTATTGAGGGCAGTACTCACCTCCTGAGTTCTGGTGAAAACAAAGGTCTACTTATGGAAAAGGAGTTCTTCAATGAACTTTGTAGCAGATACATTTGCCTGTCACATTAGTTACATTATCCATTCTGACAGGTGTAAGATGGAATCTCAAAGTAGTTTTGATTT
>LOEQ01008368.1:6730-19944 GCA_001685075.1 Bramus lutescens | reverse complement strand
CATGAGTCCTTCCACGATGCCAAAGTTGTCATGGATGACCTTGGCCAAGGGGGCTAAGCAGTTGGTGGTGCAGGATGCATTGCTGACAATCTTGAGGGAATTGTCATACTTATCATGTTTCACACCCATCACAAACATGGGGGCATCCGCAGAAGGGACAGAGATGATGACCCTTTTGGCCCCACCCTTCAAGTGGGCCCCAGCATTCTCCATGGTGGTGAAGACACCAGTTGACTCCACACATACTCGGCGCCGGCATCACCCCATTTGATGCTGGTGGAATCTCACTCCTGGAAGATGGTGATGGCCTTCCCTTTGAGGACAAGCTTCCCATTCTCAGCCTTAACCATGCCTTTGAACTTGCCATGGGTAGAGTCTTATTGGAACATGTAGACCATGTAGTTGAGGTTGATGAGAGGGTCATTGATGGCAACAACGTCCACTTTGCCAGAAGTGAAGGCAGCCCTGGTAACCAGGTGTCAAATATGGCCAAATCCGTTCACTTCGACCTTCACCATCATGTCTCTGGAACGAGGCTGGCACTGCACGAAAAGAAGCGGCTGTCTCTAGCCTATTATCAATCTTTGTAGTTGTCTTAAAGTCAAGGACATTTGAAGTTCCCTTGAAGAGTACTACAGAGAATATTATTTAACAGCCAAGACATAAAATTCAGCGGTATTCATAAGGCTGATAAGTATGTTTGGTTCATATTCTTACTTCAGTTCCATGTTTTAGCAGCCATGCAATGTGAAGATTGTGGATTAGATTACTTATTTCTTCTATGTGTAGTGACAGTCATGTATTATGACGATGATGTATTAGATGCACTAACTTATCCTATTGTTTGCAGAGGGCCATACTCTTATTCTGTTACTGTCCTAAGAGGTATAATGCTCTGCGCTACGTTTTACAGTGGCTCTCTTTTGGTACAGTTATCCTCCATCCCCACCACAGTTAAGAACTCAGCTCATAAGTCAGAACTGTGTCTCACTATGTACTTTGATACATGGTGCAGAGTTAAAGCATGTTAATTGTTTTACATGATTCTGTGATGTTACTCCATAAAATAACTTCATATGGGGCCTGGGTTCACAGGAGTATTGTGCTTCTCTGTTTAGGGGTAAAAGGCATACTTTCATAAATTCTGGAAAGTTTCTTATTTTCTCTTGTATAAATAAATCTTCCTTATTAGCATTCACTATAATTTATTTGAGTTTATGGCAATCATAATTTTTGGCTCTTTCATTTTGATATGTCTCTTGTCCAGAATGGCTCCTGAAAAATTTTTTTTAATTAGAAAAGATGTTGGCTGCATCTACTGGCTTTTTGGGAGCTTAGCCTGTTTGGATGTACACCTTCCTAGACCTGGATGGAGTGGGGAGGGCCTTGGACTTCCCACAGAGCAGGGCACCCTGACTTCTCTTAGGACTGGAGAGAGAGGGAGGGGGAGGGGAGAGTAGGAAGGAAATGGCAGGAGGGGAGGAGGTGGAAATTTTTAATAAATAAATAATTTTTTTAAAAAAGAGAAGATGTTGGGATGAACGGTGATAGAACAAAGGAGTTAAACTCAAATGAAAAAGCAAATGATTAAATTTTAGATTCTTGTTAAAAGATTGACTTCCCAGATTCCTTTGTTTTAACTCCTGTTTTGGAGGAAATAGGAATGATATAAAGAAATAAATTACACATTTCATACTAATCAAACACTAGTGTTGAGGGCGAGTTACAGGAGAGCCACAGCATCACTCCATTTGGAAAGCTGTTGACTGATGTTTCTGTCCCACCAGGTCCCACAGCTGTTTAGTCCCAAATAAAACAAATAGAGGTCTACATTAATCATAAACTGGTTGGCCTAGTAACTTAGGCTTCTTATTAATTAATTCTTACTTCTTATATTAACCCATTGTTCTTGTCTGTGTTAGCCACGTGGCTTGGTAACTTTTTCAGCAAGGCAGTCACGTCTTGAGTCCTCTGTGTCTGGGTGACAACTGCAGACTGAGTCTTTCCTCTTCCCAGAATTCTCCTGTTCTCATTGCCCCACCTCTACTTCCTGCCTGGCTTCTGGCCCCTCAGAATTTTATTAAAATACAATTGACAGGGTACAGACCATTGTCCCACTGTACTCCATTTGGAAGGTGTTCTGCTTTTTATAACTGAGCATTCAGATAATAATTGCAAGTTATGACAATATATGTCAAGAAGCTCTCTTTCTGGGTCTGACACTTTTTCATTGTTATGGCAAAATGCCCGAGAAAGCAGCTCAAGGAACCACAGGTTGCATTTTGTTTTACTACAAGACAAGTTCAATCTGTGTTTGTTTCATTCCCCTGTTGATGGGTGAGCAAAACATCATCTTAGAAGGCCAGAGCAGAGTCAGGTTCATCAGCTAGCTCATGGAAAACCACAAGGAGTGGGGAGAGAACGGTCAGGGATAAAAGACATTTTCTAAAGTCCAAACCCAAGGACACATGTTACCTCTTGTGTTCTACCACTTTCCAATTCAGCTGTGAGTTCATCAATAAATGCTTCATTCTTTAGGCCAGAACACTCATGATCTATTACTCCACAAATCCTCCTTTTTGTTTTAAATTTCATATGTATGTTCTCATTTACATAATCTACCATTCCTCTCCTTCCTCCCCTCTCTCCTGTGTAAGCTCTTACTTCCTTCTCAAATCATGGACTGTTTCTATTTTTTTAAAAAATGTTATATTCAGTTAATAACATATATTAAATAAATATAAGTATTCATTTAAAGAAAAATAGTTCATGATTTGAGAAGAAAGGGGATATAAACATAAATATATATGTATATAAAATTTTTGCATGTATACTTATTGAATCAATATATTAAAAAACCTACTGAGTCTACTCAGTACCTCATATATACATATACATATAGGTATATGTATATATATGTACACATATAGGTATATGTGTATATATATATATATATGTTTTTAAGGCTGAGCACTTGCTATTGGATAACCAAGTAGGGGGCTCATTTGTAGGGAAGACTTATTCTCCTTCACTCAGCAGTCACTAATTGCTTATAACTCTTCATCCAAGAGTGAGGCCTCATGAGTTTTTTTCAATCCACATTAGCATGTCAACTGGTAATGCCACTCTTCCAGTCTCTTTTAGGCAACCATGTTGAGATTTTATCAGGGCAGATTCTGTTTCATATATAGAAGACACAATCTCACAAAAATGTATTGGTTACCTTGTCCTTACAATCAAAATCTCACCTTTGAAAATCATGCTGGAGACAAGTCTTCAGACCAAGGAGCTCTGTGGTGGGGGCCGTTTTATATTGATAGCAGAACACCATTGGTTGCATTTCCTAAGACTCAAGTTTAGAGTTCCCATTTTTTCTGATCAGTCTCCATGTGGAAACAGTAATCAGCTTTCAAAACCCAGTTTCTTAATTTTCAGAACCTATGTGACAACTGCCTCTAGCAATCCTGTGTCTGATCACTTGCGCTGCACTCAAATATGCTTTTCTTTTATCAACCTGTGGGATTCTGGAACATAGCTGTCATTTCAACCTGATAAAATTTGGATGGTGCTATTTGAGCAGTCTCAAATCTTCGACCTAGCTCGGCATGGAGCTCCAGGATAAAGTTAGCTTTACTTCTCTTAAATGCAACAGAAGCAGAGGTTTTCAATCCCTGCTCATTACCCCCCAAATCATTTTTGAGCCAATTCAGAGCTGCTGCCTCAGTGTATAGCACTCTAAATCATGGGTATAAAATGTAGTTTGGAGGGGGAAAAGTCTAAACGATAGCAAAATGTCAGTTTCAAGAGATGTTAAAAGGAAATTTAATCAACGTTCAACATAGTGAACAGTGAACACCACCTTGGCATTAGATACCGTGGATTTCCATCTCACCTCCCAACTTCTGAGGCTTATTATTAAATACTTTCAGAGAAGCGCAATTGCAGAGACGTTAGCCTGCTTGCTTGCAGGTATATCCGACTTAGTAAACTTAAAGAAACAGGACCAAGACTGGAAAAGCTGAAATCAGACCTAAGGCTTTGTCTGGAAGCTTGGATGTGCACAGTAAGATACCTGACTCACATTACCTGTAGGTTTTCTTCTCCCAAACAAGCCAGGGATGGAGGGGAGACACTCAGGACAGTCCCTTTCAACCTGCATGCTGCTTCTGACTGCTAGCAGGGCACGTAGAACCTGGCACACAAATAGGACCCTGGGTTTTCTGTCCAAGGGTTGCTATTTCAAAATTGGTATTCTAGCCTCAGAATCCAGCACAAGTTGTGCAAAATCAGAAGAAACACTGAAAATTTGTGTAAGGCAGGGGGAATAATTTGAAGCATTCAGGACTCAGTGATAATCTGGAGCCCTGTGCCAACGGTGAGAATATCAAGACTGGATTAAGGTAAAGTAACTTAGTGAAGGCAGTTCTCCACACCCAGCCTCTTTGACAGAGAAATGGACTGAACAACCATAAAGTTGCTCTGACAGTTGAAGTTTCTCTTACAGTAAAATACACTAAAACAGCTGCTACACAAAACAGCTTAGTGCGTGTTACTAGATTAACCAATGAATTTAACTAAAATGGGCAATTCTCATTTGTTTTCATTAAATTGTACTGTATCTAAACCAGAATTAGGCAAGGACAAAGGACATAGAAAAGAGGAACATTCATCTATTTATTTAACTATCAGGCCATAACTGGAACAGCTTAAATATGACTGACTTGAAATTACTTCTTAGTCATTCAAATATAATTTTTTAAGTCTTGAAAATGAAATGTTAACACTTGTAGAGTGCATGTTCTATATATTTAGTCTAAGTAATACAAAGGTCTTGTAGAATTTTGAGACACCTGTTTTGGAAAAGAAGATTCATTTTTCTCCTTTCAATGTATTTTTAAGGCCCATCAAAACAAAGAAATCAAAGAACACAGAGGTGCAGTCATACATTCCTGATACCCCAGCACTGTGGATGTTGAGGCAGGAAGATATCAAGTCTCAAACCAGCCTGGGATGCATAGAGAAATCCTGCCTCAATCCACACAAAGCAAACTATAGATTTTATTTGTGTCCAACACCAGAAACATGATTTTGAGCATATTTTAGCCCATTTCCAATCTTTCAACATTTGATAGACTATAAATTATCCAAGTTGAACAACTTATTTATTCATTGCACATTTACTGTTTGCTATATGACTGCAATGTTTTGCAATCTCCTATATAGAAAGTTTACTTCACTCACAAATACAAATATGAAGATATTTTGTCTTTTCATAGAACACTGAAGTTTTAGAAGAGAAATGTAACATTACAAGGAAGTATTCATCTCTAATCCTAAATTCTTCCTAATGATGGAGGTAACAATGCATGCTACAGCTCCCTTCAGCATTACATTTAGAAGAATTGTGTGTGACTTTTGTTCAATAAAATTATATCTAAGCCTCACCTACACATATGTACATGCACCACAGTTGCACACACACATACTTAAATAACTATAGACATATACATGAAACGGAACCTCTAACTTGAAGCACAATTAAGAAAAGCTCAGAGACTGATATCAGGGTTCAACCTGAAGATCCCAAAAACAAAGCAGCCAGCTACGGGCTCTTTCCTTGACCTCAGTCTGAAATAGTGATCCAGCCTCCAGGAATCTCAGGAGACCGAGTCTGAGAGCTATCTCCTCCTGTTTTATAATCCTCCCTAATTCTGGAATTAAAGGCGTACACCAGTGGCATTAAAAACATGCACTGCCCAGTTTCTATGGTAAACTAGTGAGGCTACTGGGATTAAAGGGGTGTGTTATTGTGGCCTGGTCTGTAAGGCTGACCAGTAGGACTGTTTTACTCTCTGAAATTCAGGCAAGCTTTATTTATTAAAATAAAAATAAAGTGACAGTAACTGGAGGTTTATTGCCTACCCATCGGTTCCCAAAGAACTACTCTGAGGCTTAATATTAATTACAAACTGTTTAGCTGATGGCTCTGGCTTATTATTAACTGGTTCTTACAACTTAAATTAAACCATTTCTATTAGTCTATATTTTATCACTATGCTTGTAGCTTGTTACCTCACATCTTGCTTCTCCAGCAGCAGCTGGCATCGCCCAGGCTTTGTCTTCTTTTTCCTTTATCTTTTCTTGAATTTCCCACCTGGCTCTAGTCTGCTTAGCTATTGGCCAAATCAGGTTTTTATTAACCAATGATAATAAAATATATTCACAGCATACAAAGGGGCATCCCACATCATCTCCCCTTTTCTGTATAATTAAAAAGGAAGGTTTCATCTTTAACATTGGAATATTACATATAACAAAACAGGTATGAAGCAAGAATTATACTATTTAGTCTATTTGTATTTGACAAAATTAAAGAAAGTATTTTATCATCTATTTATCTTTGTGAATTTAAAGTTTTATATCTAATTTATCTTTTATCATAACTAAAGAAAACTATAATTATAACATTCTAGTCTTCAAATTTATCAAAGACCCCAGAAGGTTATAATATTACCGAAGTAAACAGGAACTACTTTGTAAGCAACTTCCAAAACTCTAGAATTGACGAAGACATCTCACTGCCTGGACAGTCACCAAGTGGTTCTCTGTAATTTAGGGGAATCTATCTTTAGCCTATAGGCCTAGAGTATCTGGCAAATTTCTCTGTGAAGCAAGAAATTTGAAACTGTTTTACCTATATTGGCAGTTTGTCAGTCATTTTTGTGTGTGTATCTATCATACAATATTTCTAGCTGACCTTTCTTAAAACAGAAAACCTGAGGGACTGTTTGATCTTGTTTTGACAAGTTCAGCAGTCATTTTTCTGTGGGTCTTGTATATATAGTTTATAGAGCATATTGTCATCAGTCAAAACAAGAGTTTCTTGCCCAAATGGCTACCCTTGCTACATTGAAAGCAAACTCCATAAGGAGCTTTCTCGATGTCCATCATCCTTTTGAAGTAATTGCTGCTGCTAGGAGTAGCCATCTCTCAGTGTTGAGAAAAGTCTAAGTTTTTAAAACAATTTAAATGTCATATTCTGTAGGTCTTCAAAGTATTTGAAGATTTACCTATCTATTTGAAATATATCTCTGAATATCTAAAAAAATCTAAAGTACATGACTATAAGTTTGACCATAAGGTGTCTATTAGTTTGTATTTCTTAACTACATCACATTTTAAATGAGCTGAATAGATATAATTCCTTAAATAAGAGTAGAGATATACATATAGTATAACAAAATTTACCTTTTATTTGTAGCAATAAACCAAAGTCCATACCAGTGTGAAGTATTTTGAGATTAACAGTTGTTTTTTTGATTAATCTAGATTAAATAATCTGCCTTTTTAAAATCATTTCCATATCATATCCCCCTTTTTATTTGAAAAGAGATTGACTATGACCATTAACCATTTATAATCAATCCCCTTTAAGTGTAAACACATATTTATAAACAGTATTTTGGGAATTTAGGCGTAATTTTCTACACCATTTCCTGCAGATTGAGGGTGCTGGTTACCTTATGGGGATTCTGAGAAAATTCATAATTATGGTCGAGTCCTGACTGGGGTATTTCTATATTTTACCATGAAGCTGGCCTTAAACTCACTCTGTGTTTTGATTTGAATAAGAAATTCCCCCTATAGGCTCATGTATTTGAACATTTGGTGTCCAGTTGGTGGTGCTGTTTTGGGTCATAATGAAATGTTTAGCATATGGAGTCTTGATAAAAAAGTACATCACTAAAGGAATCAGCACAAAAACAGTAAAAGAGTCAAATAACTAATAGAAGAGGAGAGAATGTAACCTAACAAACTAGAAAATGGGACAGCAGTGGCAAAAGCAATTTGTACTCTCTTAGCAAGTATACCTACTCAGAATCCTTTAATCCATTTAGTATAATCCCCCTTTATTCAAATAATTGTTGTATTTCCCACAGCCCATGGTTGCCATCAGGTTTGAAACTGATTTATGAACAATCAGCAAGTTTAAGTTCATATAAGCTGACCTTCACAATTTAGAGTAAAATTATTGGTTTGTGTCATCTGACTTAATTTTTTTCTCTAACATAGTTGACCATAAGTTATGTGTTCTGCTTTTGGACCCACAAAATTTCTTCAATTATTTTTATAATTGTATATAAAATACAGAAGCTTTAAATTGATCACTGATTGTTCCTATTGTATGTCATATTTTTCTTGAGGTAGAATTAAATCTTGTTTTTTTCCTGACAGTGCCCTTAGTCTCCTACAAGGATGCTCACATTAAAAATTAAAAAAAGGGGAATCAGAAAGGTGTCTCAAAATTTAAGACATTTGATTCTCTGGAAGAAGACATGGGTTTAGTTCCAAGCACCTACAAGGTAGCTTACAACTACCTATAATTCCAGTACTACAGGAACCAGCTCCCTCTTCTGATCTTACCAGGTTCTATGCATACAAACATGGATGTAGACAAAATACTGTTACATATAATATAAAATAAATTTTAAAAATGCATAGATTGGGTTTATATATATATATATATATTGATATGTGTGTGCACCAAATATAACTTTTCTAGTGTTGAGTAATCTTGAAATTTGATATGTTTTTATGTTAAATTTTGCTTTCTATGCCAAAGACAATATGACCTTGCTGAATTACACTTGAGCCAATCTTGTCATGAGACTCTCACTTAATTCCTGATTCCATTTGCACAGTATAGAGAAAGAAAAATATTGTTCAATGTACTGTTTATCTTCATAGATCATTCATTTTATTAGAATGAAAAACTAAAAAAATCCAACAAATAATTAGCAATCCAACATTAGATATTATTAAGAATCAAGATATGAAAGATAGTCAATAATTATTTCATTGAGGTCAATGAAAGATGAAGCTAGAGTAAGATAAACTAAATGAGACATGTTTCAGTTGTGAGTAACATTTATTAACCAAATGAAGACTTCAAGATTTATCTGATCATCTTTAAATTCGACTCTGCATTTGTTGATCTGAAGAAACTCTGGATGATGCCTTTTCTTGAGCTGTTGTTGCAATAGAATGATTCTCAGCATTTGCAGAATTGGTGGATCTGTATTACAGTAACTATTTTACACCTTGTAAATTCCCCACATAGCTCAGGTTTGCATGTTGTATTTTTAGTTATCTGTAACTGTTTTTTTTTAAAGGGTGACAAAAGGAGACCATATGGAAATCATGTATTAGGATATTCTTTTACATTATTGTTAGTGCTTTGCATACTTTTATTTCAGTTAATAGCTATTATTTTGTCCTTGTCTCTCAGGAGACACAGGAAAAAGGATCAGGAGTTTCACAGTAGCTTGGTCTATATAGTGAGCTCCAGGCCAGACTCAGCTACATAGCAGCCAGAGTAAATGATAGGGTTGACGGAGGTACACACAGGCATGAAGATGAACACAGAAATAGTCATAGAGAAACTGCATGGAAAGAGAAGGTACACATATACACACACTCTCTCTCTCACACACACACACACATGTAGACAGGTGCAGAGAAAGAGAGGGTAAGAAACAATGCGAGAAGGGGAGGTACATACACATACACACACATGCTCACACACATATGTAGACATGTGCACAGAGAGAGGGAGAAACAGAGTGTGAGAGATTCGAAATTTGCATTGAATTGAAACCTATCTAAAGATCATATATGTATATATTTTCATACAAAGAAATAAAGCTAAAGGCTTCATGTTTTCCCAGAGTTTCAGTATTTCTGTATTGAAATACAGACCTTACATATTCTGTTACTTTCTAGAAGATGTTTGGATTGTACTGAATTGTCCTAGTGAGTGGTTATAGATTTAGGTTTTAACATTGTGCTAGCTAGTTTTATGTCAACTTGATACAAGTTATTGTCATTTTAGAAGAGGGAACATCGGCCGGTCAGTGGAGGTGCATGTTTTTAATCCCAGCATTTGGGTGGCAGAGACAGGCAGATCTCTGTGAGTTCAAGGTCAACCTGGTCTGCAAGAGCTAGTTCTAGGACAGGCTCCAAAGCTACAGAGAAACCCTGTCTTGAAAATATTAAAGAAAAAAGAAGAAGGAGGAGGAGGNGGGGAGGGGGAGGAGAAGGAGAAGGAGGAGGAGGAGGAGGAGGAGGTAACCTCTATAGTATGATTCTGCTTGTTCATTTCCTGGCTGCCAAGATTCCTGAAATAACCACAACAAAACTGTATTAATTAAATTACTGCTTGCCATATTAGTTCTAACTTCTTATTGGCTAGCTTTTACATCTTAATTTAACTCATTTTCATTATTTTATATTTTACCACAAGGCTTGTGGCCTACTAGCAACATTCCATTGTCTCTGTCTCTGGCAGCAGCTCAATGGCTTCTCTTTTACTCTACCTCCTTTCTCCCAGCATTCAGTTTAGTTTCCCCCCCACCCCCACCTAACTCTATTCGACCCTACCACAGGCTCAAGACTGTTTCTTTATTAACCAATAGTATTCACAACATACAGATGGGAATCCCACATCAAACCTCAACTGAGACATTGACCCATCTAATTAGGGTATGGGCAAGCAAGTAGTGTATTTTCTTGATTGATGGTTGAGGTGAGAGGGCCTGTTCTTTCCTCTGGATTCCTGCCTTCATTTTTTTTTTGACCAGACTTTCTTTTATAATGGACTCTGATTGCAATTTAAAAAAAATAAATTATTTCTTCCACTGTTGCTTTTGGTCATGATGTTTAAGTACAGAAACAGAAACTCTTACTGATGCAAACACTACCCAGTTGTACTTATTTATCAATTAAAACCACGGTTCATTGTTATGAAACTTACCCTACCTCTATAAAGTATCTTTCCTAGTCAGTCACAGTGGAGTACACCAGTAATAAGACAGGAATAGACAGAAGTAGAAGAATTCATTCAATATCAGTCTCTTTCAAAGCATTTGGTTGACTACTCCCAGGTTCTGCATTATTATTGCCATTATGTTGTTGGCATCATGCTGTTATCTGTCATGTGATCACATAAAAATATTTTAGACAAGAGATTATGTTGTAATTAGAACAGTATAATAAGCATGTATTGTTTGCTCACCTCCTAAATAAGATTCAAACATTTTAACACAGCGTCTTTTATTTCCAGCTGCTTTTTTATCACAAAATTACTTTATGGCCTCTTTCCCCTTATTATTCCCCACACATCATTCAAGCTGCAAGTAAATTGTTTGTGCCCCCCCATATCTCTGTTTTCAACTTTCTGACCTCCTCAGTATAGAATTCCACCTGTCTTCTTACTCAGATGCATCCCAGTCTATCTGTCTTTAAAGGGTAACTTAAAATTAGCTCCATCCTAAAGATCTTGGCCTCCTCTCTTTCACTGAACAAAGTCTCTCACTATTCTAATCTTCATGTCTTCTGTTTAACAGAAGAGGCAGTGGTCCAAAAATACTGCTTCCTGGAGAGAAACCATTAGAAATCAGTTGTCAAAGAGGAGATAAGTAAATGAGTGCAAGTGATTTGTTTCTTAATGAGCACATGGGCTAAAGAATAATGTTAAGAAAGGTTGTGGGGGGGAGGTGTGTGTGTGTACATGAGTATAGCACAAGAATGTGTGTGTTTGTCAATTTGTCAGTACAATTGTGTGAGTACTAGAAGTTTATATTCAGTATCTTCATTAATAGATATTCATTTTCTCTGTTGAGATAGGATCTGTCACTGAACTCCAGTGTTTACCAGTTGGATAGACTTCCTAGAGAATATGCCCCAGAGGGAAATTTGGTTTTGCCCTTTCTATGCTGGGCTTACAGACATTTGTGACTAAGCCCAAATGCGGATCCTAGGTATCCAAACTCGGGTCCTCTTACTGCCTGAAAGGCAGAAGCTTAATTGAGCTATGTGTCCAGCCATCAAGGAAGCTTTTCCCTCCTTCCATGCAACTGAATTATAAGGCTATTAGGAGTGTATCCAATATTTAATGTTTTACTGTCTGCCTGCCTTATAAAGCATCATTTATACAGGAAATATCCAAAGAAAGGTGAAGGTAAAATCTACAAAATTTCCATTTCCAAGATTGCAAGTTAAGAAGATAGCAACAATCTCAGATCCTAATCTAGGACTTTACGGTGAAATGTTCACTTGCAACTCAAACACAAAGTAACTTGAAAGAATTATAGACCTGGAAACTGACTTTTCTTTAATGATACCATCATGTCTCCAGGGTTCTTTTTGGTAGATTACAGTTAGGAAAATCTTTAAAAATTTTTACACAAGCATTTTGGAATTCCTAAGGATTCTCACTTTCATTGTGTGTAGATAATGATTTAAGATTCAATTCTACCAGTGGAAACTCCATAAATTTATCTTATCCCATCAAATATACAGTCTTTCGCATTCGTTAAGCTTGAAAAACTCTCCAAATTGCTTTCATTCTCTTGGTATGTGGATGTCCTCTAGCAAATATTTTCATATTTGACTCAGTTTACCTAATTGAAAGAAAATAATACAAATGTCCATGTTGCCAGAAAAAGATGAGATCTGACTAAGCTATTACAAGAGGGAAAGCATTGCCATTCAGGAAAAAGTACCACTGGTTCTTAGCCAGTCCCTACTTCTTCATCTACACCTTTTAAATTTTGTATCACCAAAGGAGTTTTTAACATAACATATTTGTGACTAGTTATTGTCCTAATTGTTTTAAGTCTGGCATGAGATACTAATTTCCTAAGAACTAACGGAGTGTTACTACAAGAAAGACAAAGTTAAAAAATTGCTTCTCTCTTGGAAGAGGGTTGCTTGTTGGTTCCCGGCTGCCCAGCTAGCTTAGACCCGAAATAATCACACAGAAACTGTATTATTTAAATCAAACTGCTTAGTTCATTAGTTCCACCTTCCCATTGGCTAACTCTTATACTAATTTAACCCATTTCTATTAATTTGTATATTGCCACGTGGCTGTGGCTTACTGGGTAAAGTTCCCAGCATCAGTTTTCAAACAATCAGAAAAGAAAATACTGCCCTAACTTTTAATACTTTTTATGATTTCCATATACAAATTTTGATAGTATTTTCCAGTAGCACACAATATAATATAGAAACAGCTAGAAAATTTACAGAAAGAGAAAGAATGAGAAACCTAAGCTTTTATAAAAAGCCTATGCTAGCTTTTCAGTGCAGAAATCTATTGGGTTTTGATTCTACTGCATGTATTGGCTTTGTGGGTGCCTAGTCTGTTTGGA
>LOEQ01008367.1:80312-92156 GCA_001685075.1 Bramus lutescens | reverse complement strand
TTTTTTACCATGTAACCAAGGCTAGTCTTGAACTAGCACTCATATGAGTGCCAGGATTACAGATTACCACTGCCATGCTTGGACTCTCTCTCTCTCTCTCTCTCTCTCTTTTTAAATTTTTGGAGGAAGCTCCATTCTGTTTTTCATAATGGCTGCACAACTGAACACTCTGATTAATGCTCCAGAGTTTCTTTTCCTTCACACTCCACCAATATTTGTTATCCATTGTTGGTTCTATAAGAGCCGTCCAAACAGGCTTAATGCAACATCCTATTGGGATGTTTTGCCATGCATTTTTCTGAGGATTAGTGAGGATGAGTACCTATTTCTATACCTCTTGGTTATTTTCATATCTTTGTCTTAGAAGATGTCTGTTCAAGCTGTCTGCCCATTGGAAATTTGCTACTGAGTGTTAAAAACTCTTGATGTAATTCAGATGTTAAACACTTAGCAGGTATACAGTTCTTAGATCTCCTCATTATTAAGTTGATCTTTCATTTTGTTGATTCTTTTTTCCAATGAAAAAGTTTTCGTTGTCAGTGCTGTTTTTTTTTCTGCTTGTGCTTTTGGTGTCATATCTACTAAAAACCATTTGTAGAGACCAATGTCAAGGTGATTCTTCTCAAAGGGTGATGCGTTATGGTTTCAGATCTTCTACAAAAAGAATACTTTTGAATTCTTTTGTGTATAGCTATCCAGTTCTCGCAACACTATTTACTGTTTCCCCAGAGTGAGTTCTTGATTTCCTTATGAAAGATTAATTGACTATATATAAGTGAATTAAATTATCAGCTCTTTGTCTGTCCCATTGATCTATTGTTTTTGAGACAGGAGCTGATGCAACTTAGGCTGTCATTGAACTCATTATGTAGTTCAACCTTGAATTTCTCATCCTCCTGAGCTCACTTCCCTAGTGCTGAGCTTATAGGCTTATTATTTTTCTTTATATGTCAGTACCGTGCTGTTTTGATTATATATTTTGGTAAAAAAATTGAAACAAGAAATTGTTATGCCTCCATCTTCTGTATCAAGACCACTATAGATTTTTGGGTCTTCCATATGAGCTTTAGGATTGTTTCTTTCTATTTCTGTGAGAGGTATCATTTGAACTTTAATAGAGGTTGCATTGACTTTATAGATCATTTTGGATAGTATGGATTCTCTTTTTCTCTCTTTCTCTGTTCCTTTCTACTTCCTCCTTTCTTCTTTCCTCCTTTCCCTTCCCTCCCCTCCCCTCCCCTTTCCTCTCCTCTCTTCTCCTCCCCTCTCTTTTCCTGTCCTGTCCTGTCCTCTCCTCCTCTCTTTCTCCTCCTCTTCTCTCTCTTTCTTTATCTTTCTCTTCATTCTTGTCTTTATAGATAGCCCAGACTGACTTGAAACTCATAATGTAGTCTAGGCTGGTATTAAGCTCATGTTGATCTTTTGCCTCAGCCTCCTAAATGCTAGGATGACCATGTGTAACTGTGTCCAGCTTTAGTATGGACATTTTAGTAATATTAATTCTTATATTTGAGTTGCATTGTTTTCTATTTATTTGTGTTTTCTTTTATTTCTTTCATAATTGCTTTAGAATTTGCATTGAGTAGATATTTTCCTTATTAACTTTATTTCTAAGTATTATTTTGTTTCTAGAATTTTAATATTTTGCTTTCATCCTATCAAAATACAGTGTTGTATTTTTAAAAAATTTTTCATGTGTTTTTGTCATTACTCTTTCCCCTCCCCTAACTCCTTTCAAATTCTCCCTTCCTAAACATTCAACTTCAAATTCTTTCTCTCCCTTAAGAAAAACTAAACAAAACTTAAGAAAACAAATTGTGTGTGTGTGTGAATGTGTGTGTGTGTGTGTGTGTGTGTGAATGAATGAGTGCTATATTTCTGTGGGCGGTTGTAAAGGTCAGAAGAGGACATTCTTTGGAACTGAAGACATTCCTCATTGTTGTTGTTTCTAAAAATTTTGATGCTATTGTAAATTGGATTGTGTTATACTTTTGAAGAACTTGTAAACTTCCGCGTTATAAAGGTTTGGTCCCCAGGTGTTACTATTGGAAAGTCGTGCTACTCTCTGAGGGTCTGGACCTTGACGGAGGTTATTGGGCTCTCAAAGGGAGTCATGGGCCTCCACCCCTTCTTTTTCTTGTTCTTATACTTTGCTCATAAAATTAGGGGTTTGAATTTGCCATGTGTTCTCACCATAGCCTTGCCGTAGGCCCAAGGTAAAGGGGGCCACTCCATCATGAACAGGAACCTCCAAAATCATGAGTCAAAATAAACATTTAAATTTTCTGAGTTAATTATTTTAATGATTTCTTTATATGGATCGAAAGCAGACTAATGCTGATGGTGTTATTTCTTTCTCAGATACTTTATTGTTAGTGTATAGAAATGCCACTGATTTTGCATACTGATACATTATCTTTATCTTGCAATTTTACTGAATTTGCTTGCCTTTTTTTTTTACAGTTTTTGGTAGAATTTTTAAGGTTTCTTAAATATAAGATGTGTCTTAATTAAGGTTTCTGTTGTTGTGACAAAATGCCATGACCAAAAGCAAGTTATGGAAGAAATGGTTAATTTTGGATTACAACTCTGAGGTCACACTCCATCATTGAAAGAAGTCAAGGCAGGAACTCCAGGCAGGAGCTTGAAGGCAAGAACTGATGCAGACGCTATGGAGAGGTGCTGCTTTCTGAATTGCTCCCCTTGGCTTGCTCAGGCTGCTTTCTTATATTACCCAGGACCACCAGCCCAGGGATGGCACTACTCACAGTGAGCTGGGCCCCTCCCACATCAATCAATAACCAAAACTTAAACATCCTATAGTCATATAGAATGTTTATTATGGAGGTAGTGTCTCAATTAAGGTTCTCTTTCCCCCAATATGTCTAGATTTGTGTCAAGTTGTGAAGAAACCAATCAGCACAACTGACCCCTTGTCAACATACAAACACAGCTCTTATTAAACAATAATCTTTCTTTTATTGTTCAGCCCCAAGATCCCATAATAATATTAATATTACAAAATGAAAAAATCAAAGTCCCATAATTTAAAAAAATCCAAAATTTTAGTTTCCTTCTTTAAAAGCCCAAGATTTCTTTAAAATACCCTAAGTCTCTTTAATAGTTCAAAGATTCTTTAAAATAGCCAAGGTCTCATAATTGTCAGTTACTGTAAAATCAAAATATAAGCTAATACTTTCTTATCCCAGGAGTGAAGAACAACATGAACAAAGAACAACCAAACTCAAGTCCAAACTCAGTGTCCAATGTCTGAGCCTCACAATCTTCTGGGCTCTAAAGGGCTTGAAAAGCTTCACACTTCTGGCTCTGCCACCCACAGCACAGTTCATTTAGGTTCAAACTGGCTTCAGTCCATAGATGCTGCTGTCCTTATTGGTAATTTCTCCAAAACTACTGGATCTTCACTACAACTGGCTCAAAGACTCTGAGTCTGCCACATGGTGCCACGTCTCAACTTCTCTCTATTACCCATTCAATCCCGAGGCTTGTCCTGTGACTTCACCTTCACCAATGGTCTCTCCCAGATTCTCACACTGCCACGACTCAGCTGGTCTCCATAACCCTTTCATGCCTTCAAAACCAGTTCCACATGAGGGACTCTTACATATTACCAAGTTCAGTTGCCAGCAGGAGATATAGCACTGGTTTCCCCTTGACCACAGATTCTTTGTACCGAGGAAACATTTCTCAGGAAATTTCACATCAGTGATGCTGGTTGGTCTCTTCTTAGTCACTGCCAATTTCTCAGCTTCAGCCAATCAGCGTCAATTATTACAGCAAAGCAAAGGTTTTACTTTAGTAGTTCTGCTCTCTTAGCTACAATTGATTCTTCAGTCTCTCAGCTGAACCAGAACCACAGAATCTTAATGCAAAAATAGTACATGAAATGGCCTGATAAAGTTATTACTTCCCTTGGAAATTTCATAAACCAGGTCTCCATCATTTCTACTTCTCCAAGAATTATCTTCTTAGTATCCAGAATAGGTCACGAAGCTCTGAACATTCAATGATGTTTCTAGTCCAAAGTTCCAAAACCTTTCACAATCCTTCTCAAATGAACATAGCTAAGCCTGTCACAACAATACCCCATGAACCTGGTACATTTCAAACTTAGTCACAGTCTATTGAGGGAAACCAGGGCAGGAACCTTAAAGCAGCAGGGACTGAGGCAGAAGACACGAGGGAATGCTGTTTACTGGCTTGCTTCTCTTGATTTTTCAGTTTACTTTCTTATACACCCTATGGCCATCTAACCAAAAATAGCACTGCCAATGGTGAATTAGGCCTTCTATATCAACCACCAGTCAAGAAAATGTCCCATGCCCGTAGGTCAAGCTGAGGGGAGCAATTTCTCAGTTGTGGTTCCTTTTTCTCAGATGACTCTAGTTGTTGTCTAGTTGACAACAAACTAGCCATCAGACCCCTTTACCATTCATTCTGGAATGCTGACTGGCTCGGTATTGTGTAGGATTTGTAAAGGTAATGGTAGCAGCTTTTAGTCCATGAGAACAAAGGCCATGTTATACCCAGAAAACAGCATTTCATAGTACTTCTCCACATCCCCCAGTGGCTTACATAGTTCCTTTTGGCACTATGGAAATTATGTTTTATTAGTATTTACTGAAGGTCATTCCATATACTTTATCTCAAACAGTAGTATACATTTTTCTTGCTTTGATAACAAGGAAATGCCAACCTTCTAATTGAGTTCGGAAGTATGCATATCTTTTCATTTCTTGGAAAGAATTTGGACGTAGGTTAAACTTAATTCTTTGACTATTTGGATGAATTTAGGCATGAAGCCATCATGTCCTTGGCTTTTATTTGTTGGGATGTTTTAAATTATTGAGTTATTGTATTTTGCTATTTATTCTGTCTTTTTTATTAATAATCTTTTCTTGAGATGTTGTATGTTCCTATTTCTTAAAAGTTACTAAATTTTGTTATGACCCTTTGTGTTTCTGTGATATCAGTTATAATGTAATGTCTCCTGTCTTATTTTCTTTACTTTAGTGGTCTCTCTTTTTTCTAAGGCTAGCCAATTTCATTTATATTTTCAAAAAAGTTAACTTAATTTAAAAATCTTTCTTATTCTTTTTCTAATCTTCATTTAATTTATTTTATCTGATCTTTATTATTTATTCCTTCTAATCTTCCTTTTGCTATGTACATATTTTATTTATTTGTTCATTAATTTTTGAGACTTGTTCTTAAAACACATAATTTGTAGCAACTTACAATTTGTACATAATACAAATTGGTTTTAAACCATCCTGAAGCCCAGGTTAGCCTCAAACGATCCTCCTGCCTTAGCCTCCCTAGTTCTAATATTGCAAATATGCCTTATGATACCCAGTTTTTTATTAGTTTTTTTTATTAGTTGTTTGATAGTCTTTGAAGTTTAGGTTGTTTTATTTGAAACCTATTTTCTTTCTTTCTTTCTTTCTTTCTTTCTTTCTTTCTTTCTTTTCTTCTTTCTTCTTTTCTTTTTTTTCAAGACAGGGTTTCTCTGTGTAGCCCTGGCTGTCCTGGAACATGCTCTGAAGACATGGCTGGCCTAGAACTCACAGAGACCCATCTGTGTCTGCCTCCCAAGTGCTGGGATAAAGGCATAGGCCACCACTGCCTGGCCTATACATTTATTAATACATAATTATCACTATAAATTTCCATCTCAAAAATTTATTTTCACATCTGTTTGTGTTTGTATGTGTACATGTCACAGGACGTCTATGAAGGTCAGCAAACAACCTAAGGGAGTCAGTTCTCTCCTTATACTATGTGGATCCTGGGGGTCAAACTTAGGCCATCAGGCTTGGTGACAGGCACCTTTACCCACCTGGCCATCTTCATGTCCCCTCTGTTTTAATTTATATCAAGACGAAAATATTTACCTTTGACTCACTGATTGTTCAAGATTATAGTGTTTGCTTCTATGAATTTGCAAGATTTCCAGTTTCCTTCCTGTTACTGATGTATTTCAGATCATTGTAGTAAAAAAAGGTACTTGATCTTCCATTTTTCTTGAAGTTGGTAAGATATGTATTGTGACCTAATATATAGTCTTTCCTGGTGAATGTTTTGTGTATCCTTGATGAGAACATACTTTCTGCTGCTTGCTGCTGAATGGAATGTTATTTTTAATTATTTTAAGACTAAGTGTATGTGTGTGTATATAGGGTATGTGCTTTTGACAGCAGGTGCTCATGGAGGCAAGAAACATTGGAATCCCTCAGAGTTGGAGTTTCAGGCAGTTGTAAGCCACTTGATGTGGGCGCTAGAACTCAAATTTGGATTTGCTGCAAGGGTTGTGTGTGCTGTTAATCACTGAGCCATCTCTATAGCTCCTTTAATGTTCTTTGTATGACTATTTGGCCCCTTCTTTCTACAATGTTGTTAGAGTTGCTTTCCTTATTGATTTTCAATCTGGGTGATCTATCTGTTCACTTCTGAAAGTAAGATGCTAAAGTCTCTTACAATGAATGCATTGTCATTTATTTTTCTTTTTAATTCTGCTAATTTTAAGATTCATTTTATCATTTAATTTGTAGTTGCCAACTGGGGATTTATTTTCTTTTTAATTATATGCATATGTGTGTTGCTGTGTGTGTAGTGTATGCATATGTGCATGCAGGTGCCTGTGGAGGCCAGAAGAGAGCATAGGAAGTCCTGGAACTGGAGTTACTGACATGCCTCCCCACCCAGGGAAGCACATTAGAAGTCTTAGTGGTAACCCTAGTCAAGATCACTCATCTTATTATAGAAATGTGAATGTAAATAAAGTAATAGCCTAACAGATATTTTGAAAGAAAACTGATTCAGGGATTTATTATCTCACCGGAAACATGTGAAATTCTATATTCAGCCAAAGTCACTTTCACTGAAAGACTAGAAGTGAAGGTGTCCTTAAATGAACATTTCCTGTTTTTACTTTCCTTTACGGTACCTGGAGATGGAACCTAGGGTCTTTTGCACTATAGGCAAGCATTATACTTCTTTTAAAAATGTCATTTCCTTTCTGGTTAGAGAAATTTCTGTGTTTTTGGTTTAGGTTTCTCCATGCTAATTGGTTGCTCTCCTCTTCATTTGGGCATTCTTCTTTCAAAATATCTGTTAGGCTCTTACTTTATTTACATTTACATTTCTATAACAAGATGAGTGATGTTGACTAGGGTTACCACTAAGACTTCTGACATGCTTCGCTGCAGATGGAATAAATTATAATATTCTGGGTGGGGCACCATATCAGTATTTTTTAATGCTTCTCCAAGAGATTTCAGCCTATAACTAAGACTCAAATGGTTTCCCATTTACAGCTGGACACTTAGTGCCGGCTTTGGCACTTTGTGTGTAGTTTGTTTTAGGTTAATGTTTGTTTAAAGAAACTAATTTAAGTATAATTGGCATTATAAGATAAGTTTTTAATGACTTGATAGCACTTAAATATTGCCCTAACTTATGGAAGAGACTTAATTCCAGAGTCTAATTCTATAAACTCCTATTGAGACCTATTATACAAGGGCATTGAACTTATTTAATTCAATAAGACACAATGTCTGTTATTGAGTATCCCATGGTTTGCTGAGGAAGACAGGTCTGTGATGAGATTTTTAAATTTTAGTGTAGTTGGCAGAAGCCACAGAATTTTGTGTAAGGTATTCAGAGGAGGTGATTATTTTTGTCTGGGTAGCAAACCAAAGGAGATGTTAGTATAGTCTCTTGGGACTTTTTTTGGTAATAAGTCAGAGAGTTTCAGATATGAGGAAACTATTGGCCTTTCCTAAATAGGAGAGATTGTCCCTGATCACCTTCAATGAGTGGTAAAACACTGTTGACAGAGACCAAGTACTTGAAACTTGCTCGATTCACCTAGATCATTTTTCTGTTGTTGTGCTCCTGAAAAATAGTCCATGATGTCATTGGGTGTGGATTATTGTCATTTAACACAGGAAGAATGCTAGGGTCAGAGACGTTAAGTGATTTTCTTTTCACTGTTACGTAGCCAGTCGACAGGAATGCGGGGACTAATTTCCTACATTTGCTACACTGTGGGGGCATGAAAAGCAAGTCTGGGCCAGCTTACGGAGGGCTTTCCGCTCAAAGCAGAGGAGTTTAGACATTCTTGACAGGCTATGGGAAGCCATGGAAAGATTTTGAACGGTGGGAGTGACGGTGCCTGTTGACTGGTCTTTGCCACTTGAGCACTCACTGTTTGGCACTTAAAAAGCAAGCTGACAAGTTAGTTTTACACCCCTATCAGCAAGTCAGAACCTGGTAGTTTGTGGTCAAACTGTTTATGTACTTTCTTTTAGCAGTTTTTCTCTCAGCTGCTTTCTGCTTTATTTAACGGCATTCCAGTCATTTCCATCTGTCCTCTATTAGTGGCCAACCTTAAAGGAGCCCTGGCGTGTCCCTCCATCATATCCTGCCTTAATGAGAAAACTGGGTTCTCTAATTCTCAAATCAGACCCAGACAAACAAGCAAAGACACAATCGCTTTGGACATGGAACACTGAAATGCTGATTAATCTTCTTCCTGAACATTCTTGTCAAATGCTTACTTCACCTCATACTTTCTTCATTTCTCAAAAAAAAAAAATCTGGCATGCAGCTTCCCCCTTCTCCTTTCGACATGTTACCTAATTTCTTCTCTCCTCTTTTCTTGTCTTCTAATTTTACTACTTGGGGAAGAAAATTCTAAAAGCAAGATGGGGCTGTCATGGAGCCAGATGCTTGGTGTCATCTCCCAGATCCCTAGTCCAGCAGTGTGAGGGAGGACAGGATAGAGATAATTCCCATTTTATGACAAGATGGAGTATATATCACAAAATAACTGAAAGTTTATGAAAGGACAAAATGGGACATGGATCTGGGGCTCCCAGTGCCTGAGCAGCACTCTGGTTTGCGTGCTATAATTCTTAATGATGAAGACACTAAGGCTCAGGGAGTTGGTGAAGGTTGTGTATCTAGTAAATGGCAAAGCCAGAGATGGTCTTGGTTCTTTTTGGTATGGAAAGAATCACGACACGGATGGTTATACACTGTGAGACTTCTTAGAATACCACTTTCCTTTATTTTGTTTATTTTGGTCTTGGTTTTAGTCTTTTCATTTTAAAATAATTTTAGACTCATAAGAAGCTGAAAAATTGGACAGAGAGATTTCATGTATCCATTACCCAACCTCCCTCAATGATAACATTTTACATAACCATGCTAAAATTTCAACACCAAGAACTCACGTCAGTACGACACAATGAACTAGTGATGTATTTTCATTATGCTCTGAGCATCTCTAGCAGATTTTATGTTGTGGGAGACAAGACCTTTAGGGGAGTAATTAAGGTTAAATAAAGTCATAATTGGGACATTCTAACCCTATGACTGGTGTTGTGGTAAGGAGAGGAGCAGAGGGGCTGGTGAGATGGCTCAGCAGTTAAGAGCACTTCCAGAGGACTTGGGTTTGATTCCCAGCATCCACATGGCAGCTCACAGGTGTGTCTCTCTATTATCAGGGGGTCTGCCCTCTTCTGACCTCTGAGGTCACTGCATACACAGGGTACAGAGGCATATGTATGGACAAAGCACCCGTACACATGAAATAAAATTATAAAAAGCAGGGAAAGTCAGGGAAGTCCACTCCCAAGTGCAAAAGCATGTGAAGGTCATGTGAAGACATGGAGGAAAGGCAGCCTTCTACAAGCCAGAGTGGGAAGCCTAATCCAAAAACAACTATGATATGTTGATAATAGACTTACTGCTTGCAGAACTAGGAGGAAAGAAAAGCGTTTTTCAAACCACTTGATCTATGGTACCTTGCTATGTCAGCCCAAGCAGACAAATGCAGTCAGATTCCATTTTACCAGCTTTTATATTCAGGGAGTTCTTTTCTGGAAATGTAGTGCTATCTTAGTTTTCTGAGGCTGTCATAAGTACCACAGTCTTGGTGACTTTAAGAACAGAAATGTATTTTTCACCGTTCTGGACGTTAGAATTCCAAGTCAAGGTGCCAACAGAATTAATTTCAATGAGGTCTCCTTCTTTGACTTGTATATGCCTGAGTGCACGTGTCAGCTCTTTACAAGGTCATTACTTTGTGCGTGCATGCATGCACCTGGTAGCTTTCAGTCTCCAAGTCTCTCTCTCTCTCTTTCTCTCTTCCTTCCTCTCTCTCTCTCTCTCCCCTCTCTCTCCACTCTCTCTCAAAATTATGCTTACTTATTTATAAAAAAAACCCTTTGCTGGACATAGTGGTGCACAACTTTAATCCCAGCACTCAGGAGGCAGAGGCAGGCAGATCTCTGAGTTCAAGGCCAACCTGATCTACAGAGTGAGTTCCAGGACAGCCAAGGCTAAACAGGAAAACCTTGTCTCAAAAACCAAAGTTTCTTTTTTATAATGATACCCAGTCAGATTATAATAACGCCCATCCTACTGGCCTCATTTTGACCTTTCACCTCTTCAAAGGCCCTGTCTCCACAAACAGCCATATTTGGGGTTCCTGGGGCACAGAATCCAATTTGTAACAAATGTCATGGTATTTTACTGTATGGAGAGTTGTTAACCACAACTCCCATTAGAGGAACTGCCCAATGAACACAAATTATCTGTGCTTCTACTTTATGCTTAAATATTTCCTTAACCATTACCCTGGCACTACCTATTATTTTCCCATCACTAAAATTTCTTTTTTTGTGTTTCAATAAAAGTTTACTTACCCCCAGGTTTGTCTGAGAGCTGTGTCTTCATAATTTGTGGGTGAGTCTGGCCCAGGTCTTTCTCCTTACATTGAGGCCTAGCTGGAAGTTGCATCCATGTACTGTCTCAGTGAGTCTGCCTGGCTCCTTGTACTGTCCAACCTTTCTGTGCCCAGGACCAGTTGTTAGCCATACAAGAGGACTTTCTTGACCATTACCTAAGCATTTACACAACCCTTGAAGATCACCATGACATACTGGTTACCACTGGACTGGCATCACTCAGTCTCTCCAATCACTAATCAACATTGAGTGTTTGAAGGTCTGACCTTCTCAATCTTCCTACACGAGCTGAAATTCATCCAAGTTGGGGTAACAGCAAAAATGGAACCAATATTCCATTCAATACAAACCGCCTAGAATGTCATATCAGATACACAACCAACAGAATAAATCTACTGCTCAGGTCACATCACAAAAACATAAACAACACATGAGATTAAAAATATGCCCCACCCCCTCAAGACCACTGGTTCTATAGAAATGGTCTCTAATGGATTAACTAGATTAACCCCAGGATACAGAATTTTAAAGAACAATTGTAAACACAATTGTGTTAATAAGTATTTTTGTCAACTTGACAAAACTTAGAGTTACGTAGACAGAGGGAAATCAGTTGAGTTCAATTAGATTGGCATGCAGGCAAGCCTGTGTGGGCATTTTCTATATTAATGATTGATGTGGGAGGGTCCAGTTCACTGTGGGTAGTGCCATCTTTAGGCAAATGGTCCTGGGTGCTATAAGAAAGCAGATTGAGCAAGCCATGGGTAACACAATTGCAAGTGGCATTCCTTCATGGCTTTTGTTTCAATTCCTGCCTCTAGGATTGTGCCTTGTGTGATGGACTGTAACCTGTTAGACAAAATAAATCATTTCCAATCCAAGTTGCTTTTGGACATGGTGTTCATCACAGTAACAAGAAACTAGAACAGAAATTGGTAGTGGGAATGTGCTATTGCTGTGATAGACCTGACCATATTGTCTTTGGGGGGATGGTGGAAGGGTTTTCTAAAACCAAACCAGACTCTCTGAACGTGGCTGACAATGAGGGCTGACTGAGAAGCCAAGG
>LOEQ01008367.1:65450-79992 GCA_001685075.1 Bramus lutescens | reverse complement strand
GTTTAAATGAATACAGTTTCTGTGTTATTATTTCCGAGGCTAAGCTAGCTGTGCAGGAGCTGGGCAGGATGAAAAGTAGGCCTGCTGGCCTCATCACTACAATTCACTACACTATTCCCTGGGAGATCAGAACATAGAAGTGTTGAGAGAGGCACCGATAATGGAGGCCTGGCTTGTGAAATTTCAGAGGGAAGCAAAGACTCTATCAGGGTCATTAGTGTGATGTTTTGAATTAAGAATATGTGGTTTATGGTTATCTGGAGGAGAGAATTTGCTGTGATTAAGATGAGATGAGTGTCTTTTCCCCTTTGTTATGACACCAAAAATTCCATTGCCATCATGGGCCACCCCCACTGTCCAGTGAAATGGGTATTGTAAGAACAAGCCACAACCAAAGTCTTGCTTCTGCTGAGGTGAACCCTGATGCTAAGATCCACATTTTAATTTGGGATGGAGCAAGGCAAATGTTGATGGATTCCCACTTTGTAGCCACATAGTGTTTCATAACTATGATTAACTCTCCTTCAAAGACCAGAAAGGCCACCTGTACTTGTGCCAGCAAATATGTGTTAAAGAATTGTGGCAAGGATGGCTTTCATATCAAAATGAGGCTCCTCCCTCTTCATGTCATTTCCATCAGCAAGATGTCCTGTGCTGGGGCTGACAGGCTTCAGACAGGTATTTGTGTTGCCTCTGGAAAGCCCCAGGGCACAGTGACCAGGTCATCATTGTTAAGTCTCAAACCCTGCAACAAATGGCTGAGGTGCCTATTTAACATATTAAAGTGGACCTGGCCACCAGGTTTTCTCAGCATCCCTTAGTCCCTACTTATTACAGGGTATGGCTGGCATACCCCATCCTCTACCCAGAACTCTCTAGCCCAGGGGTTGGGCTGAGCTTTCCCCAGAGGCTCTGCCTTATATAATATACACATTTTGGTTACCCATCTTTTAATCCCTTGCCCTCTTGGCCAGTCTCTTGGCCCAGACCACCCCTCTTGGTTGGCAGCACATCTCTTGCTCTCCCCACCTCCTCACATGGTCCATCTCAGTCTGGCCATGTTCACTCTGGGCTCTCCCAGACGTCTCTGCCTCTGGCTATGTCTCTCTTTTTTGTCTACAATAAACTTTCCCTTCCACGATTCCTAGGAGCAGTCCTTTTTATTTCTTTGTTTCTTTCCATTCATCTGGGGCTGAAACTCAGAAAAAGCATGAGTTCCTACAAGGGAACTCAGGCTCTCTGAGCCAAGCTACTGATCCTATGGTATGTATGGATCATTTGTTTCTGCTGGCTTTTGCCAACCACCCAATTTGATTCTAGAGTCCACCTCTTTAGTCACTTCTTCCCTCCAGCTTATCTAACCATTCATCTCTCCTCACCTACTCAGTAAGTGTCCTCTCTCTGGAACCTGGAGCCTGATACCCACTTTGGGGCACCCATCACGTGGGCATCTCTGTGTTACATCTTTCCGGGCCACACCATGTGGGTAATTCTGCTTACTAAGACACTTGCTCCTCTCTCTCTCTAGAACCCTCCCTTTTCTCAGAGCCTCTCCTAGGGCACTTCTTCAGCTGTTTGCTCCTCTGTCTGTTCTAACCACTGGTCTCTCCCCTTCTGCTGGATAAGTGCCATCACAGGACTCCCTGTTTTGTCTACTTTTATTACAAAAGCCACACTTGTGTGCCAGGAAGCTTCCTCTTCTGGGCCACTATCATATGGAAAGGGCCACCTCTCCTCTGTGATTTGGGACATATCTCTCTGACAAGTCTCTCAGTCCACTTGGGGATGACCCAGATTGAAATTCTTGTTACCACAACACTTACACCCTCTGCTCCCTCATGGCTCCTCAGCTCTTTCCTCTAGCTTCCTTGCCTTCAGATAAGAGCTGGCTACTAAGTTACATAGCTTCTCTACACACTTCTGTGTTTGTGACCCTTTTCTTGCCACCTTCTCCTTGGAGCTACCTGCTGTGCCCTCCTGGACCTGTACATCCCTAGTTTCCTTGTTTCCCCCCTAGGAGTTGCCTGCTAAGTCCTGTAGCTTCCTCAAGTTCTTCTGGGCCTCTGCGACCTTGATCTTCCTGTCTCTCAGCTCCCTCCTGGAAGTCTTGAAACTTCTCTATGCCCTGTGGCTTCTCTGATATTGGAACTCTCCCTTGGATGGAGTTCCTGCTTGTTCTTCCTTGTCCCTTATGGCTACACTGTTTTTTGTCTCTTAGCTGCCTCTTTGCACTTATTGGAACCCTCCCTATGGTGGAATTAATTTCTTGACCTTTTCTCCTTGGACTAAATTCACCTCTCAGACTCAGAGATTTTCTTAAAGCATTGCTGCCTTATTGATGTTTGGCCTTAGTATAGGTCTATGGCCAAAAATGGCACACCTGAGTTCCAAATTCTCACAGATTATAATAACTTCTACCACTGCACAAGCAAATGATCCCAAAGTCTCTTAAACTTTCTCCTCTTTTTGTTTTTTGTTTTTGTTTGAGGAAGAGTTTCTCTGTGTAACAGTTCCGGCTGTCCTAGATCTCGCTCTGCAGACCAGGCTGGTCTCAAACTACAGAGATACACCAGCCTCTGCCTCCCAGGTGCTGGGATTAAAGGGATTAAAGGTGTGCACCACCACCTGGCCCTTTTTATTTTTTTCCTCATTCAATCATGTCCATCCACACCAAGCTGCTGAATAAGGAGCATGTGATTGAGGCTCTGTGTTGCGCTAAGTTCAAGTTCCTTGTCCTCCAGAGGCTCCACATCTCAAAGAAGTGGGACTTCACCAAGCTTAATGCAAGTGAATTTGAAGACACGGTTGCTGAGAAGTAACTCTTTCATCATGGTTGTGGGGTCAAATATATCCCTAATCATGGAACCCTGGACAAGTGGTGAGTCCTGCCTTCCTGAGAGCTTCCTCAGAGCTCTCCTAAACACGATATTTTGGGATCTCCAAACCAACGGAAGTTGTACCTTTATCACTAGCCTCTCCCAGCTTCTCTTCTGGGACTCCAACTCTGCCACATGGTGCCAAGCCTCTGCCTCCATCCACAACCCCTTCATTCCTGGGGCTTCTACTACAGCTGAGGCTGCACCTCCACCAGCGGTCTGTCTTGACCTCTCACAATGCCAAACATCAGTTTCTTTCCATGACCCTGTCAGTCCTGCAGCTTTCATGCTACCAATACCGGTGCCACCTGGGAGACTCTTACACATCACCCAAGTTGGGCTTCCAACATCTTGAAGAGTTAAAAGAGGACACGAACAAATACCCAAATGAACTTTAAAAGGAGAGGAACAAATTCCTGATAGAAGTTGGAGAACACCAAAGCACACAGCTGAATGAAATTACGAAGACAATACAGCATTTGAAAACTGAAGTCAATAAAGAGACAGAAATACCAACGATAACTCAAGCTGAAATGAATGTAGAATTTAAAAAAGTAAATAACTCAATGAGAAAACTCAAGTAAGCCTTACCAGTAAAATGGATCAAACAGAACGAAGAATATCCAGACTTGAAAGTAAAATAGAAATTATACTGCTCAGTGAAAGAAAATGATGAATTAAAAAAATCATAGGAATATACATGAGCTTTGACACAGCACGAGAAAAACAAATCTTTGGATCATAGGCATAGAAGAAGAATCAATGGCATGGACAATATCTTCAACAGGATAATGAAAGGAAACTTCTCCAAACTAAGAAGAGACTCTTGAAAGGTATACAAGAGACACACAGAACACTAAGTAGACAGAGCCAGAAGAGACACTTCACGTTTCATATTATAGTCAAAACACTAGATATACAAAAAGGGGAAAGGGTAAGATGCAAGAAAAAAGTCGCAGGTTACACATACAGGAAAAAAAAACATCTGAACAACAAATGCCAATCCAGACTACTTTATCCACCAAAATTATCTGCCATAGTTGAAGAAGAAAGACAAACTTTCCATGATACAAAGAGGGTAATACAGAGAATACGGAAAGCAATAATTTGGACTGAGGAGAGGAAGAGACCACAGAAAGAAAACAAATTAAGATATAATTACTGAAACACAAATTAGGACTAAGATTACAACAAAATAAACAAAAGCCCCGGATTACAGCAATCAACACACACCTTTCAATAATAACTTCAAATATTAATAGCCTCACCTTCCCAGTCAAAAGACACAGGCTAGTTGAATGAATTTAGAAACAAGATTCTTTTTGCTATCTACACGAGACTCATCTGACGTTGGAAGATAGGCACTTCCTGAGAGTGAAAGGATTGGGAAAAATACTCCAAGAATATGAAACCAGGAAGCAAGTAGGTGGTGTTGTCCTACTGTTTGACAAAATAGACTTTAAACCAAAATTAATCAGAAGAGGTAAAGAAGGATGCCATGCTGGTCAAGGGAACAATTAGCCAAGAAGTCACTGTAATCTCATGCACCCAATTTCATAAGAAGCAAACCAATGGAAGTAAAGACACAGATTAATAGCAATACAATAATAGCAGGTGATTTCAATACCCCACTTTCTCCAAGGAACTGATTGTCTGGACCAAAACCAGAGAGGCATTGGAATTAAATGACACATATGATCTTGTCTATGCCTTTGATTCTTCTTCTTCTATGCCTATGATCCAAAGATTTGCTTTTCTTGTGCTGTATCAAAGTTCATGTATATTCCTTTGATATTTTTTTTAACTCATTTTCTTTCATTGAGCGGTATAATTTCTATTCTGTGCTCCATTTGATCCATTTTACTGGTAAGGATTTCCCCTGAGTTTTCTCATTGGGTTATTGAATTTTTTCAACTCTATCTTCATTTCATGTTGCGTTACCTTTACTCAAATGGACTTAAAAGACAACTATATAATATTTCACCCAAATGCCAAAGGATATACATTTTATTCAACATCCAATAAAAGTTTGTTTAAAATAAGCAATATATTATAACACAAAACAAATCTAAAACCAACCTACCAAACACACAAACAATTAGAAAAATTGGGATAATTCCATGCATTCTATCTGACCATAAAGCAATAAAGCTTACTATTGGTAGTAAAAGAATTAAATTTTGCTAGAAATTTCATAAACACATGAAAATTAAACAATACAGTACTGAATAATAAATGGGTCAAAGAAGAAATTAGGAAGAAAGTAAAAAAATCCCATAAATAAAATAAAATGAAAATACAATATCTTAAAACTTTTGGGACACATTAAAATAGTTATAAAATGGAAATTTGTAGCTCTAGGTGCCCATATTAATAAAAATTTAAAAAGAGCACAAAAAAGATAGCCTAATGAGTTTGTAAAACTCATTTCTTTTTTCTTTGATTATTATTAAATATTTTTTAAAAGCAATATTTTCTCATTTTACATACCTTTCCCAGTTCCCACTCTCTCCCCTTCTCCTGCTCCACACCTTCTCCCCACTTCAGACTCCCATCCAATTCTCAGAGAGGATAAGGCTTCCGGAGGGAGTCAACAAAGTCTGACACATCACTTTGAAGCAGAACTGAGTCCCTCTCCCTATACCTAGGCTGAGCAAGGTATCCCTCCAAAAATAATGGACTCTAAAAATGCCAGTTAAAACAGTAGGGATAAACCCTGGTCTCATGTCAGTGGCCCTACAGACTGCCCAAGCCACACATGATCAAGGTGGCTTCATCCCAGAAATACAGGGATGGTTCAACATACAAAAATCTGTCAATGTAATCCACCATATAAACAAACTGAAAAAGAAGAACCTCATGATCATCTCATTAGATGCTGAAAAGACCTTTGATAAAATCCAACATCCCTTAATGATAATGGTCTTGGAGAGATCAGGGATACAAGGAACGTATTTAAACACAATAAAAGCAATATACAACAAGCCAACAACCAACATCAAATTACATAGAGAGAAACTCAAAGCGATTCCACTAAAATCAGGAACAATACAGGGCTGTCCACTGTCTCCATATCTCTTCAATTATAGCACCCGAAGTTCTAACTAGGGAAAAACTAATTTCTAAAGAGTTCGGGAAAACAAGAACAAACCAAACCCCAAATTCAGTAGATGGGAATAAATAATAAAAAATAGGACAGAAATGAATGAAATAGAAACAAACAAAAATACAGAGTTAATGAAACTAAGAGCTGGTCCATTGGGAAAAAAACCCCCACAATTTACAGACCCTTGGCTGAGACATAAATTAATAAGAAATGAACAGGTAAACAATACACACTAAGAAAGTAAGAACAGTGTAGGGGAATAGTTAAAAACCCTGTACTTCATTAAATAAAAACATCTGAACCAACAAAGTTAAAGCAAGAGGAGATCAACAACTTGAACACACCCAAATAGGGAGATTGAAATTAATAAAAAGCCTAACTTAAAAAAAAATGTTCAGGTCCAGATGGAGTCACAGCTGAACTCTACCAGACTTTCAAAGAAGAACTACAACCAGTACTTCTTAAATTATTAAAAAGACAAAAACAAACAAACAGAAACAGTTGGAGCATTTCCAAATTCCTCTAGTACCAAAGCCAGGTAAGGAAGGACACAACAAAAGGGCCTGGAGAGGTGGCTCAGCAATAAAGAGTACTTACTGCTTTTGCAGAGGACCTGGGTTTCATTTCTAGCACCCAGATGATGAGTTATAATCCTCTGTAACTCCAGTTCCAGGAAACCCAGCACCCTCTTCTGACTTCTGTATGAACCAGACATGCATATGGAACACATTCATACATGTAGGCAGAATACCCATGAACACAAAATAAAAATAAATAAATCTAAAAGAAAGCAACAGCAAATAAAGAGAACAAAAGGCTAGTATCCCTGATGAACATAGATGCAAACTTTCTAAAAAATAATTGCAATCTGATAACGTGTCATATTTTACTCCTTGACAATCTGAAGGCAAGATGGGTTGCCAGCAGCTGAGGACATAGGCCTCATTAAACTGGACTAAATGATGTATCTTCCTTGAATGGCTTATTCAAGTCCATCTACCGAGTGAAAAAGATCACAATCCTTTGTACATAAAAAACTCTTTAAGACCCTCAAAAAATTGAAAACCAAATACAGATATATCTCAGAAAGATATATATGTGACCAAGTTGGCTTTATCCCAGAGATGCAGGGATGGTTCAACATATACAAGTCAATAAATGTAATAAATCACATAAATGAACTTAAGATAAAAATCACATGATTATTTCAATATATGCAGAAAAAATCCAGCATGGATTCATGATAAAAGTTCTAGAAATAATAGGCTTGGAAGGAATTTATCTCAATATAAAGACTGTGAATGACTACTCTATAGCCAACATCATCTTGAATAGAGAAAAACTCAAAGCAATCCCATAAAAATCAGGAATTAGACAGGGCTGTCCACAATCTCCACTTCTTTTCAATCTACTTCTTGAAGGATTAGATAGAGTAATAAGAAAAGGAAATCAAAAGGATATAAATAGGAAGTCAAATTGTCTCTATTTGCAGATGGCATATTATATATGAGATCCAAAAGTTTCCACCAGAAAAGTTCTAGAAATGATCAATTTCAGCAAAGTGACAGAACACAGATTGAACCTAGAAAAAGCAGTAACTGTTCTATATGCCAATAACAAACACACTACACTAAAAAGAGATCATACAAGTACTTGTACTCAGGGAGGAGGTCCTTGGTACTGCCTAAAGTGATGTGACAGACCTTGTTGACTCCCCATGGAAGGCCTCATCCTCTCTGAGGAATGGAAAGGGAATGGGGTGGGGGAACGGGGAACAAAGGGAGAATAGGAGAAGGGCAGGGAGAGGGACCTGGGATTGGTATGTAAAATATAAAAGGCTGATTTAAAAAAAACCTTGTACTCACAATAGTCTCAAAAATACATAAGAATAAACCTAAGCAAGGTGAAAGGTGAAAGACCTTTGTAATGAAAGCTTTAAATTTCTGCAAAAAAAAAAGAGATGGAGAAAGATATTAGAAGATGGCAAGACTTCCCATGCTCAAAATCTGGTAGAATTAATACTGTGAAAATGACCATTCTACCAAAATCAATGTATAGATTCAATATAATCCCAGTCAAAATCCCCATGACATTCTTAATAGAAATGGAAAAGACTATAAAATTCATATGAAAGTCCCAAAGACTTTGGATAGTCACAGCAGTCCTGCATGAAAAGAATAATGCTGGAGGGATTACCATACCAGATTTCAAGTTATATTACAGAGTTCTAGTAAAAAAAAGTGGTACTGGAACAAAAATTGAGGAGTAGATCAGTGGACCAGAATAGAAGCCCAGTATTAAACATACATAATTGTAGACACCTGGTATTCAACAATGATACCAAAGATACACACTGGAGGAAAGACACTCTCTTCAACAATGGTGCTGGGAAATCTGGGTGTCCTTATGTAGAAGAATGAGCTTAGAGTTATGTCTATCACCCTACACAAAAATCAAAGACCTCAATGTGAAACTGGAAACTCTGAAACTTCTCTAAGAAAATGTAGAGGGTAGCCTACAAGATATAGGTGCAGGAAAGGACTTTCTGAGTAGAACTCCATTTGCTCTGGAATTACTTCAACAGTTGGCACATGGGGTCTCATAAAACTAATAAGTTTCTGAACAGCAAAGGAAATAAATCAAGCAAGTAAAGAGGAAACTCACAGAGTGAGAGTATTTGCCAATTATATACCTGATAAAGGCTTAATATCCAGAATATAGAAAGACAAAAATATGACCTATAAAGATGAGGTATGTATCCCATAAGAGCTTACAAACAAGAAATAAAAATTGCTAATATCTTTAAAAGTTTCAATATTCTTAGCAATAATGGAAGTATAAATAAAAACTACTTTGAGGTTTCATCTTTCTCCAATCGGAAAGGCTAAGGTCAAGAAAACAACTGACAGCAAATACTGCTAAAGATGTAGGAAAGGGGTAACCCTCATTTACTGTTGGCTATCTTGCAAGCTAGCCACTGTGGAAATCAGCAAGGAGAATTCTCAAAAAGTTATGAGTAGACCAACTATATCACTCAGCTACATCACTCAGTGCCATGTGCCAAAAGGACTTGACAATCTGCTCCACAGGTACTTGCTCAGCCATGTTCATTGCTGCCCTATTCAAAATAGATAGGAAATGGAAATAGCATAAATGTCCTTCAACTGAAGGATAGTTAATGAAAATGTGGCACATATACACCAATGAATTCTATTCAGCTGCAAAGATAAAGGAGATTATGAAATTTGGAAGTAAATTAATGAAATTGGGAAATATAATGGTTGAGGTAGACCAGATCCATAAAGATGTTCCATGTTCTCTCATTTCTAAATCTGTGCTAGTTACTTTCCTATTTCTGTCACAAAACACCATTATCAAGGCAACTTATTTTTCCCAAGGGAACTTGTAAAAGCAAGTTTTTAGTTTGGCCAGTATTTTCAGAGAGTTAGAATCTGTGATGGTGGAGCAAAGGCATGGTTGCAGGAACAGCAGAGAGCTTATATCTTATATCTTAATCTGCAGATTGGGGAAAGAGAGAACACACTGGTAATGGCATGAATATTTTGAAACCTCAAAGACTGCCTACAGTGACATGCTTCCTCCAACAAGGTCACCTCCCAAACAGTTCCACCAACTGGGCACCAGGCATTTAAGTATATGCTCCTGATCAGGGTTCCTCTGCCCATCTCCCCGATATCCTCCCCATGCATCCAACCCCACATCTCTCTTTAGAAAACAAACAGGCAAATAAAAATCCAAACAAACCAAAATAAAAAAATGAAAGAGCACAAGAAACACACACACACATGCACACACATGCACACACACACACTCACATACACCATAAAAACACAAAAATGAAAGCTATAATATATAAGCAAAAGACAAGTAAGATTAAAAAGTCCAAGCTAACCTTTATGAGACAAGAATCTATAAAAGCACCACTGAGTTAATTTTGAGTTGGTCGTCTAATTCTGGGTATGGGACCAACTCTTAAGAAGGGTCTATATACCCAGGGAGACTCCCTTGAAAAAAACTAATTTTTCCTTTGCAAGCAGATGTCAGTTGGTGAGAGTTTCTGGGTTAGAGATCTGGGCTTGTGTCCAGTTTCCCCTTCCAATGCTAGTACCCTATCTGGCTTGGACCTGTGCATGTCCTGTGTATGCTGCCACAGTCTCCATTGTGTTCATATGTGCATCAGTCTTGTGTCTGTGAAAAGTCACAAAAACTTAGGGAATGAATAAATAAATGAATGAATGAATCACTCTCATATATATATATATGAAATTTGANTGGAATGACTTACAGGCTGCAGTCCAGCTAATCCAACAATGGCGAACTGTGAGTGAAAGTCCAAGAATCTAGTAGTTGCTCACTCCCATGAAACTGGGTGTCTCAGCTGGTCTTCTGTATGTACTGGAACCTCAAAGAGGTAGGCTCCAATACCAGTGAAGGAATGAATGAGCTAGCAAGAGAAGTCAAGCAGGCAAAGAGCAAAACCTTCCTTCTTCTGTGTTCTTATATGGACTTCAAGCAGTAGATGTGGCCCAGATCAAAGGTGTATCTTCCCACCTCAAGATCTGGATTAAAGGCCCATGTTTTCCTGCCTCAAGATCCTTATTAGAGGTGTTTCTTCTTACCCCACAAGTCTGGACCAGAAGTGGATTCATCCACTTCAAACCATGCAGAAAGTCTTTTACAGATGTGACCTCCATTTCTGGATTAAAATTCATTCTAGACATAGTCAAGTTGACAACAAAGAATCACAATCACAGTCTGAGATTCTGGCTCCTACAGTTAGCCTCACAGATGTATGAAGGGGAAAAGAGGAGGAGTGGATCTGCGGAAGAGGGGAGGTTGGGGGCAAGAACTGGAGTAAGGGGGAAGGGGAAGCCATGTTCGGGGTGTAATTATGAGGGAAGAATAAATAAGAAATAAAATTCATCGAGTCAGAAAACAACAACGAAGAAGGAAAGTAGAGAGGAAAGACTTATTTTGATTCATGATTTCAGAATATTCAATCTGAGTGTTTTTTTTTTATCCCATTCATTTGGTCAGGACATCATGTTGTCAGAGCATGTGACAGAGGAGCACTCTCTTCTCATGGCTGGCAGGAAGTAGAGTAAACGAGACAGGAAGGGGCCAGGAACAAGACGCCCAAAATTGGGTCACTAGTTAGGTATCTAGGCTTAAACACCTGAACCTTTGGGAAGATTTTAATATTTACAGTTCATTTGTTTTACTGCTAAGTAGTCTTCCAAGTTAAACCTTAGTTTAACTTCTCATTTATACATTCACCGTTGGGTTATTTCCAATGCTTTAGTATTACAAACAAAGCTGCTGTAAACATCTGTGTATAGTCCTTTATAAAAAATATGTTTACATATTTGTTAAATAAATACCCAGAAGTGTGATTGTTAGACCAAATGGTAGTTATATCTTTAGTTTAAGAAACAGCCAAACTTTCCTAAAATGGTTGCAATATTTTATATGTCCCAAATAATCACAAGGAATCACGTTTCTCCACATCTTTGCCAGTATTTGGTGATGTCATAATTTCATTTTAACTACTCGGAGAGGTGTCACATGGTATTGTTCTGTGACTTAACTTGACTTAATTTGTGTTTTCCTAATGGCTAGCAACCTTGATAGGTGTGTCTCTTCATGTTATTTACCTGTGTCCTAATCAAATTAGTTGTGACTTTACTGTCGACCTTTGAAAATTCTTTACACATTATGACTATAATACCTTTGACAGAAACATGGTTTACAAATTCTGTCTTCAGTCTCTGGCTCACTATTTCTTAATGGGATCTTTGCAGAGTGAAAAATTATAGATTTTTGATGAATTAGAGTTTAGAAACAATTTTATGGCTCATGATTTTATTGTCCTATCAAAGACCCCTTAACTTAGCCTTAATTCCTAAATATTTTCTTTTATAGTGAATTTTAAAATTTTCATAGTTTCATTTAAAATTTGAGTGTGTGATTAACTTTGGGTTTATTTTTGTATGTACATTTACAAACTATAACATATGAGTTGTGCAGTTTTGCTGGCTTTTTCATGTGAGTTAAATGCTCTTATATTTATATTTAGACTAATATTGAACACTATATATACATAGATATATGTAAAGCTCATGCTACTAATCCACATATTTAATTATTCTTAGAACCACACTAAACAGTAAATAGAAAATAGTAGGGCAAGATGAGGGAGGGTGGGTGAGAGTGAGGGGCAGGGAAGATGTGGGAATGGATATGCGCAGTAAGAACAGACATTCACAGCACTTTCCCCTGACTTCTGATGAGAGCCCTCACAGTTTCATTTTATAGTACAAATTCTTTCTGACTCTGGTTATATATTGATATATTGGAGCATTATGATAATATTATTTTAGAAAAAAATCTTATCTATTCTTTGAAACTTTTAAAAAATTATCTTATTCTTTTTATGTGTATAATACATGTGTGTCTGTGTACCACTTATGTGCACTACCCAAGGAAGCCTGAAGATCCCTTGGATCTGGAGTTACAGACCGTTGGAAGCTGCCATGTGAGTGCTGGGAATTAAACCCAGATCCTCTAGAAGACCAGTTCTTAACTGTCTTGAACCATCTCTCCAACTCCAATACTCCTTGAATTCTAACACAAAAATTTCTATGAAACATTGTCTTATTATTCCATATCAAACTTCATTAATTTTAAAAGGTTTAAATTGATACATAGTAATTGTACAAATTTATGGGATGCAGTGTCATCGTTTGACTCTGTGTGCACAAAAATGTGGAATGCTTGTATTTGTGTGTAATCCTCCCACAGGGGCCATATTAATATCTTCTGTGTCCTTCCAGTTTTTGTCCATGTACTGCTGAAGTGAGCATAGGACCAAGTAATGTTTTGGTCTGTTGAAGCCCTAGGTAGTGGGTAGGCCAACTCTTAGGCTCTGTCTTTTCTTTTGTGTTTCTACTTGGCACAACAAAAAACTTGCCCCATATGGTCCCTTCTGAAGGTTCTTCAAATTGAGAAACTGATCATTTCACTTAAAGGCTTTTCTTCTCCAGCACAGCTTTGTGGTACGTGGGACTGTAAAGGCCATGGCCCTTAGAGTATGGGACTTCTCTGAAAATGGGCCCCCTGATTTGTGTTTTGAAATTTTCTTCACTACACTTTGTGCATCCTAGATGGTGGTTAACCATTGTCTGGACAAAGAGTGAGTGAATGAGTGTAGGGAATGCTATTTGTTTTGTACGTCCCAGCTGCTTCAGAATCAACAGTTATCCTTTTTCATCACAGGAAGGTTTTATGCCAACCTTATGCAGTGGAAAGTCTGACCATAATAGAAAAGGGGGCACCAACACTGCCCTATGACAATTAGCCTCTTGGAACTGTCCTTCACTCCTGTCTAGAGAAGGATCGCCTGCATTATTCTGCCTTGCCAAGGCCTGGAACTCCTATCTCCTGTCCTCATGAAGAGGTAGATCTTTCATGCCTCTGCAGGATCCGTGGTGTGTGTCCAGGTCTGAGACCCATAATAAAGGAATTGGGTAATGGACAGACTGTCTCATGTGGGTCAAAGCCTCAGTCCCACAAGAGGCCTTTAAAACTTCTCATCTCTAATAGAGTCTTTTGTTTCCCACACTCGCTGGACGGGTGGAGTAAGGCATGGAGTGGGGACATGGTTTTGTGAAATCCAGTATTTTGAGGCAGAAAGCCATAAATACCAAGAGAAGAGTAGCCTAGCCATTTGGAGGACCTGGGCTGCCCACCTCCTGAGTCCTGGACATCAGACATGAGTGGCATTATAAACTACCCCAACTCCCTTCACAGCCCACCACCCAGGCTTACTCTCTACTTTCACAAGCTTTACTCATGATTTCTTAATGAATCAGGCAGAATTTTTCCAGCTGTGCTTAGTATTGGTTTCCCTGAATGACCCTTAAAAAGTTCCGATTTGAGTCCATGGATCTGTCTGAGCAGGAGGCAGGCCTCATACATCACTGAACACTCATCTTCTCAGAAGGTCGAGGCCTTGGCATGGTTGGGTGTTAATGTCTTTATGGATGGAAAATGTTGGTTTTGCATTCTATTGGTAACCCCCACAGAGGTGATACTGGGATTTAGGGATCTAATCATTTGGAAAATGCTTGGGTGAAGCCAGCTCCAGTCTCATATTTTGGAAAGGGAAGATAATGACTCATGCCACAGAGATGGCTGCCTGTCCACAATCTTGTTGGACAGGCTGTGGGAATGACCGAGCTTGCATTGTCAGCTGCATAAGGTGATGGAGAAGGCATCTCAATAAAGAGACAATACAAGTTCTGAAGCAGGAGTGGAAGGAATGCTGCGTTGGGAGCCAGCTTCTTAGGCGCTGGTCCTGGCTTTGTTCTATGCATGCTTGTTTAGTGTGTGGCATTGAGGAAATGCCTTTCTTTCAGTGCCTCAGTTCTCTTATATATAAAGAAGAAGTGGTCCCTGGTCATCCATAAGGATCTTTCCTCCTCTTATCTGTTACTTCTGATAGGCTGCTTTTCCATTTTTTTTTTGCAAGAGTGCTAAT
>LOEQ01008367.1:28630-41162 GCA_001685075.1 Bramus lutescens | reverse complement strand
TCTTTATTCAACCAATGAAAGCAACACAAATACAGAAGGACCTCCTACACCACTCATAATCATATACTATGTTTCTATATCTTATAGTAGCCATCCAAATAAATATTAGATAATATTTTGCACATTATTTTATTTTACAATCTTTTTTATTTTACATACCAATTCCATTTCTACCTTCTTTCTCTCTTCCCACTCCCCCCATCTTCTCCTTACCCCACCCCCAATCCACTCCTCAGAAAAGGTAAGGCTTCCCATGAGGAATCGACAAAGTCTGCCATGTTGATGCAAGACCAAGGCCCTATCCCCTGTATCTTGGCTAAGCAGGGTATCCCTCCATAGAGAATGGGCTTTAAAAGTCATCTCATGTACTAGGGATAAACTCTGATCCCATTGTCAGTGGCCCCACAGCCTGCCCAAGCCACACAACTGTCAACCATATTCAGATGACCTCGTTGGGTCCTGTGCAGGTTCCCCATTTCTCAGTCCAGAGTCAATGAGCTCCCACTAGCTCAGGTCAGCTGTTTTTTTCGATTTCCCCATTGTGGTCTTGACCCCTTGGCTCCTCTCTCTCTTCAACTGGACTCCAAGAACTTGGCCCAGTGCTTAGCTGTGGATCTTTGCATCTGCTTCCATCAGTTACTGGATGAAGATTCTATGATGAAATCTAAGGTTGTCATCAATCTGATTATGGGGAAGGCCAGTCAGGCATCCTCTCCATTACTGCTTAGAGTCTTAGCTAGGGTCATCCTTGAGGATTCCTGGGAATTTTCCTAGGGCCTAGTTTCTCTCTAACTCCATAATGGCTCTCTCCATCAGGATATTTTTAAAGAAATAATCTCTCTGTGTGATTCAGGCTGGTATGGTCTTCTGTGCTCAAAAGATCTTCCTGTGTGGCTGGATCTACAGACACATGCCATCATGTCCTCATTGCTTTTTTAAATTAAAAAAAAAAACGTTTGACATTTTAATGTGTGTGTTTGGTTTTCAGCTTAATAAACAGCAGCTGGCTGTAGTGATGGACATCTGTTGAAGAGGCTGAGGCAGGGGGATTGCTTGAACTGAACCCAGCAGTTCAAGGACAGCCTACACAGCATCACAAGTCCATGTCTCAAAAACAAAGTTCTTTTGACTTGATTATAGATCAGTGGGGTTGTGTGGTGGTATTCACAACAAGCTTGGTTTCCTATAATCTTTGGAGTCTTGCGTAATTATAAGGAGCTGCTTTATGAAGCTGTTGTTAGTCCATTTTCAGGATTGTTGGCAACTTGAGTATATTTCCCCTAAATCACTCACATGCACCTCAGTGATGGTACTTTTGGTAATGATATACAAGTTGTACGTAGCTGGGTGAGGGATTTCCTTGGTAGGAAAAAGTCACTTTCAGTTCTGAATGCATTACATGGGCTTTCTTCAATTAATTGATGTAATCAATTAATATTTTTATCTTGGCTGTTTCTTATGAAGCCATTTCTAATTAAGAAAACTTTAATAACTATCCTCTTGCACACTTTCTTTTTAATGATTTTTTATTTATTTATTTGCCAGGGGCCTGAAACACGTTAGCAAATGCTATACCACTAAGCTATAACCATAGTTAATTTAACTTTTAAATTTTAAGGCATTCTCAGTAAGTTACCTAGGCTTGTCTTTGAGTTTGTGATCTCCCAGCATCAGCCTCCTCAGTTTTGGGGCTATAGACCTATATACTATCAGGCCTGTTTTGAATAACTTTTGATTTTCCTTTTCTCTCTGGGAAAGAACTGTGGACAGAAGGACTTGCTATTTTCCTGAATTCTTATGTTTTGTTTCTTCAGATTGGAAAGAACAGGTACAGGCTGCTACCTGTGAAGTCTTCATCATCTTTTTTCTTTTCTTTTTGAAAAAAGAATACAAGCTATCTTTTTTGTTTTACATAACAATTCCAGTTCCTACTCCCTCCCCTTCTACCATTCCTTCTACCTTCACCCCTACCCCACCCCATCCACTCTTCAGAGAGGGTAAGGCATATTGCTTTGAGGAAGGTCCAAGGTCCTCCCTATCTATTATATAGGCTGAGCAAGGTATCCATCTGTTGACAGAGATTTCTGTCCCACCTGGTCTCACAGCTGTTCAGTCCCAAAGAAACACACAGAGGCTTACATTTATTAAAAACTGGTTCACCTATTAGCTCAGGCTTCTCATTAACTCTTATATCTTAAATTATCCTGTAATTCTTGTCTGTTAGCCACATGGCTTAGTACCTTTTATCAGTGAGGCATTCTCATCTTACTTCCTCTGCACCTGGGTGATGACTGCAGACTGTCTTTTCTCTTCCCAGAGTTCTCCTGTCCTGGTGACCCTGCATCATTTTATTAAACCAATACAACTGACAAATCTTTACAGGGTACAAATCATTGTCCCACACCATCCAACCAAAGAGAATGGGTTTCCAAAATATCAGTACAAGGAGTAGGGATAAATACTGGTGCCACTACCAACCCTGCCATCTGCCCCAGCCATACAACTGACACTCACATTGAGAGGGTGTAGTTTCATCCTATGCTGGTTCCTTTGCTGTCTGGCTGGAGTTGGTGAGTTCCCATTAGCTCAGGTAAACTCTTTCAGTGGGGTCTCTATCATGGTCTTGACCTCTTTGCTCATATTCTCATTCCTCCCACTCTTCCACTGGACTTTGGGAGCCCAACCCAGTGCTCCACTGTGGGTCTCTTCTTCTGTTTCCATCAGATTCTGGATGAGGGTTCTATGGTGACATTTAAGATATTTATTAACTTGACTACAGGGCAAGGTCAGTTTGGGCACCCTCTCCTCTATTGCTTAGGATCTTAATTGGGATCATCCTTGTGGATTTCTTGGAATTTCTCTAGTGCCAGTTTTCTTGCTAGCCCCATAATGGCCCCCTCAGTCAAAATATCTCTTTCCTAGCTCTCATCCCTGTTCTTCCTCCATTTGGACTATTCCATTCCCTCAAGTTCTCCTCCCCCTCCCATTCTCCCTTCCTTGTCCCCTTTCATCTTCCTTTCTCCCCCAATCCAATGCTCTTAATTTTCTCAGAAGATCTTGTCTATTTTCCCTTTCTAGGGGGAATCTATGTATGTTTCTCTTAGATTTCACTTTGTTACTTAGCTTCTCTAGGGTCATGGACTATAGGCTGGCTGTGCTTTGCTTTACATCTAATATCCACTTTTGAGTGAATATATACCATGTTTGTCTTTCTGGGTCTGTTTTTTTTTCTAGTTCCATCCGTCTGCATGTAAATTCCAAGATGTCATTGTATTTTTACCTATGAGTAGTACTTCGTTGTGTAAATGTACCACATTTTACCTTTATCCATTCTTTGAGGAGCTTCTAGGTTGTTTCCAGGTTCCAGCTATTACAAATAATGCTGCTATGAACATGGTCTTTGTGGTATGAATGTGTATCCTGATGGCTAAAGATGTTGAGCAATTCCTTAAGTGTCTCTCAGCCATTTGAGATTCTTCTGTTGATGTATTTGTTTTTGATTTATTTGTTTTTATTTCGATGTGTATGAGTATTTTGTGATGGGCGAAGCTCTGTTAACCAATCACCTTTAAGAAGTGGAGCCTAGTTAAGGTGTGGCTACATGGAGCCCAGGAAGAAAACTGGGACAGACCAGATGCACGCTCTCTCTGGGTGATTCCTGCCAGACACAGCAGAACTCGGACTTCCCATTCTTGCAGCATGAGTTTTCCACTTACAACAATTAAAAATATAATTGTTTATCTTTAAGCTGACCTGGTTATTTTCCAGATCGAGATAACTTCTACAATTTTGCCTGCATATCTGTCTGTGCACCATGTGTGCACCATCTCTGGTACCTTTGGAGGCCACAAGTGTGCTTTGGATACACTGGAACTGGTGTTACAGACAGTTGTGAGTCACCATGTTGGTGCTAGGAACTTAACCTGGGTCTTCTTCAAGAGTAGCCAGTGCACTTAAGCATGAATCAGTATCTCCAGCCCCATCAACATTCTTTGCTTGCTGTTTCTCCTTTCATAGCTGAGATTAACCTGAATTTCTGATACTCCTTCTTTCACCTTCTGAGTGTTAGGATTACAGGCATTTGCCACTATGCCTGGTTTAGGTTCTGTTGAAGTTCAAGACCAGCACCTTCTGAATGAGTTCAAAGCAAGCATTGACTCTTGAGAGCTGTGGTGATAGGCATGTTCAGCTACATCCAGCTCAGAGGGTTTTAATTGTTAAGTTGTGCTTTTGTTATATGTTTAGGGTATTAATCCCCCAGCTATTATATGGTTCATGAGTATTTTCTCCCACGCTATATATTTCCATCTCAATTTGTTGATGTTTTTCTTTGCTGTGGGTAAAAATTTTAGCTTTAAGTTCTACTTGTTTATTTTTGCTTTCGTTGTCTGTGTTCTAGGTGTCGGATTCACAAATTCATTGCAGAGACCAGTGTTAAGGAACTTTTACCCCATGTCTTCTTCAATGAGTTTTATAGCCTCAGTTGTTACTCTGAAGTCCTTAAACTCTCCTGAATTAATTTATATGTGCAGTGTAAAATAACTATGCGATTTCATTCTTATGTATTTGAATGTCCAGTTTCCTCAGCACAGCCTATTAAAGAGCTTGCCCTTTGCCCACTGTGTATTCTTAGCACTTCCCTCAATGATCAGCTGACTTCACATAAGTAGGTTTGTTTTCTAAGATCAACATACTGCTCCATTGGTCTGTATGCCTGTTCTTATGACTTTACCATAGTGTTCTTGTTACTCTAGCTTTCTAATATAAATTGAAAGCAGGTAGTAAGATGTCTTCAGTCTATTTCCCCCTTCTTACTCAAAATTACTTTGATTACTCAGTACTCATTGCAGTTCTATAAAACTTGTAGGACTTAACAAATATTTCTGTGAAAATGCCATTTTCATTTGGAGAGAGATTTCATTGAATCTGTAGATCCCTTGGAGTGTTACAGACAACTAAACATTATGTTTTATTTTTGTTCCCAAACGTATATTTCCATTTACTTGTATCTACTACAACTTTTTTTTTAAAAAAGCCAATCATATATAATTTTCAGTGTACACTTCTCACTTCTTTGGCTAAATTTATTCCTGTGTATTTTGCTGTTTCTGATGCTACTGTGAATAAGGTTTTATCTTTATTTGTTTTGTAGTTCATTATTAATGTATAGAAAACACTGATTTTTGGAGGGGGCAGAGACATGGACTCATGATCTTGAACTTATAGTCTTCCTGCCTCCACCTTCCTAGTCCTATGATTACAGTCATGAGCTATCATGCCTGGCCTTTCATCATCTTTTGGAATATTCTTTTTGATGTTGGAGTGGTAGCTTTCAGTTTTGCATTACGGAGGATAATGTTAGACATGATTCTGTGTTGTGTAGAAGTATATTCTCTTTAAGCATAAATTACTTTTTTAAAATCATGAAAAGATGTAGAATTTTCTCAAGTGCTTTTTCTGCAGTTGTATGACTTTCCCATCATTTTAGTAATGTAATATATTAAAATTTATTGACTTATATGGTCTTACATTTTATTATTTATTGATTTTTCTGTGTGTGTGTGTGTGTGTGTGTGTATGTGCATGCTAGTTGCACATGTGGAAGTCAGAGGGGAACTTGTGGTATTTGGCTTTCTCCTCATACCATGTGCATCCCAGGGCTTGAGCTGTGGTTGTCAGGCTTGTTGGCAAATGCATTTGCATGACTTACTAGCCCAAAATTTTATGTTTTTATTCATCCACAGGGAGAAATTCTACATGATCATGTGTATTATCCCTTTATTGAGGTCTTGAATTTCATTTACTAGTATTTTTGATGATCTCTTATATCCATGTTCCTCAGAGATATTGGCCTATAATTTTCTTTTTCTGTAGTACCTGTGTCTGGCTTTGGTGCCATGGTGATGCTGGTCTTATAAATTAAGTTTGGAAGTGCTTGTTCCTCTTTTGTGCTTGGATGAGTTTGGAGTGTACTAGTCCTTTAAGAGTTTTGTAAGTATTTAGATAAAATCACCAGATCTCAAGCTCTTCTTTTATGAGAATCTTTTTATTAATTTCATCTAATTTCTCATAGCTATTATGTTCAAACTTTCACTTTATCATTATTCAATCTTCATAAGCTGTTACCAACAACTTATTTGGTTTATTTATTTGTTGTTCTATAACTTTATAATAGTCACTCATGATCTTTTGTGTTTCTCTACTATTATTATGTCTTCATTTCTGTTTTTATTTGATTCTCTTATTTTTCTAAGTATAGCTTAAAATTTGAAAAATTGTGTTTATCTTAAAGCTCTCATATTTCTTAATTTTTTGCAATAAATAAAATAGATCTTTATTTACTTGGAACATTTTACTCCTTCCAAATGATTTAATTTTTCTTCCTTTAAATACTTCATAGAACAGAGTGAAACTGCTGACTTGCATTAGAATTAAGTCTAGTCAATGGAACATGATTCATTAACCTCTTTCATTTAAAAATTTAGACAGTTTTATATACATATATAATGAATTTCAGTTGTTTTCAGTCCATTGCCCTCTGTCATTTCCCTCCTGCAAGCCCTCATATCTCATTGATCTTTTCTCTTAATTTTATGCTATTTTTGTTTGTTCTGATTTTAGTGTTGTTTTTTATCTTATTTTTTCTTTGACTCACTGACTACTCAAGAGCTTATTACTTACTTTCCATTATTGTGGATTTTCCATTTTGCCTCATTTTATTGATTCCTATTGCATCCACTATTGTGGTCATAAAAGATATTTGATATGATTCTAGTGTGATTAAAGTTGTTAAGACTTGTTTTGTGGCCTAGCATATAATCTGTCCTAGAGTGTGTCTATGTATGCTCAAGAAGCGTGTGTATCCTCTTGCCCTTAGATAGAACATTATAAGCTTGTTAGGTGCTTTTGGTCTTAAGCATAGTTCAAGTTAAATGTATCCTTATTAATTTTCTACCTGGGTAGCTATCCATTGTTGAAGTGGCGTACTGATGTCTCTTGCTCTTACTGCATTGCTACTCATCCATCAATATTTTCCTTCTTCTTGTTGTAATTTTCGGAGACAGGGTGTCATGTAGCTTATGCTAGCCTTGAACTATATGTAGCTGAAGATGGCTTGATCTTCTGATCTTCTTGTCTTTGCTTCCTAAGCACGGGGATTACAGACATGTGTAGCTACACCTAATATCAATACATTCTTTGTGCATACAGTTACATTTTTGTGTTTTATCCATCACTTTACCCCATTATTATAATACAAGTGGTCATTTTTGGTGACAGGGTTTTTTCCATAGAAGCTTTAAAAATAACTGTAAAAACTGCCTAGAGTGTCAAGCCAAAAGGGGTGGTAGTGATCTATCTGGCAATAATATACAGCAATAAAAAATGAACTGTGGGGTCTCTGGCCATAACTTGATGGCAGTGTTTGCATAATAGGCGTTAGACCTGGCTTTATTCACCATCACTATTAAAAAAGAGTGAGGTACTGATATTTGCATCAGAATGAGTATATTGCAAAACAATATTAAGTAAAAATCTGATATAAATGCTGCCTGACACTCCCTTTACAAGATGCTCTACAGAAGAGTCATTTTGTCCTTTTGGAGTTTCTTGACTGGAATTGAGCAAAACAAACCGTTCTGGGGTCATGGAACAGTTTGTTTTCCCATGGAAGTTCTATCTTTATGTTTTCATTAGTGCTTATTAATTGCACAAATGAGCAGTTTCATTGTGAAAGCACTTTTCCATGTATGCTTCTAATGTTCTTACATTCTAGTCACCCTGTTTATTACTCCTCTCCTTTCCCACCTTTCACCTTCCACATCTCCAATACTCCCATTTTTACTTTCATGTTGATTCTCCCACTAGACTCCACATACAAGAAAAAACATATACTTTTCTTTTCTTTTGGTGAGACTGGCTTATGTAAACTAACACTATGATCTCTATTTTTCCTCTACCCATTTCCTGGAAAATGTCAAAATGTCTTTGTTCTCTATGGCTTAATATAACATATGTGCATACATAGCATATTTTCTTTGCCAATTCATCTGTTGGTGGGCAGCACCTAGACTGACAGTATGGCTCTCATGAATAATGTAATAATATATGTAAGGTTGGTGACTGTGATGAAAATACATATATGAAATTGTCATACGTAGATAAAAATATATTCTTAAACATCAGTTCAGTTCCTTAGCCCATTTAGCAATTTAGAAATTATTTACCTTAGGATTTAGCAATTGCTTTTTGGTGCTTAATATTTTAAGTTCTTTATATATTCTAGATGGCAAAGAATTTCTCCTATTGTATAGGCTGGTTCTTCACTCTATTGATTGTTTTTCTTGCTATACAGAAATGTTTTCAAGCTAATTCAACTGCAATAGCCAATTAAGTCCTGAGCATCCTGTTTAGATTCATTGCCTATGCTTTGAACTTTATATATTTCTGCTACTTCTATCTTTTTGCATAAAATTTCAAAGATTCAGATCTTCTATTAGGGTCCATTTTGGTTGATTTCTGTACAGGGTGAGAGTATGGGCCTACTTTCAGTCTTTCATGTGGATACCAATTTTTCCCAGCACCACTTGTTAAATAATCTGTTCTTTATTAATGTGTGATTTGAGGGGAAATTTGTCAAAGTATCAGATGACTATAGGTGCATGTGGTTATTTCTTTTTAATTAAAATTATACTTATTTTATTATAATTAACCAATTGTGCACGTGTGTGTGTGTGTGTGTGTGTGTGTGTGTGTGTCTCTCTCTCTCTCTCAGAGCTGGTTCTCTCCTCCCATCCTGTGTGTCCTAGTAATTGAACTCAGGTTGTCAGGCTTGGTGAAGGTGGTGAGTCACCTGACTGGTCCTGCATGGGATTATTTCTTGCTATTCCATTGTATTTCCCTAGTTTATGGTTTATTTTTATGCCACTACCATGCTGCCTTTCTGTTTCCTATGCCTCTGTAGTATAGTTTGAAACTACTGTAAGTCCTTTAGCATTATTCTTAGCTTAGGATTGCCCTGATTATTCGGAATCTTTTGTGATTTCATATGAACTTTAGGAGTTTTTTTTAAAATAGTTCTGTAAGGAATGCCATTAAATGCTGCCTTCTTTCTAAGATATATTTGTGGGAATTTTATTCATAAATACAATGCATTTTGATCATATGAGCCTCTCACTGTCCTCCTAAGTTCTCCCAGACCCCTCTGCCATATCTTCCTCCCTACTTTATCTCCTTTTTTCATAGCCCACTTTTGCAGTGAATAGCAATTAGTATAGAGATCAACTGGTAGTCAGGGCTCAGAGAATGAATAACTGTGGTGTGCTCAGCTCTAAATGAGACATATTTATCACATAACTTTCCATGGCCCAGGGAACATTATGGAAAAGTATGAAGGAAGATTGTAAGAGCCAGAGGTTGGTGAAGACTGCTGTTAAATAGTGTGTTACAGATATGACATGACCATTTTACTCACGAACTTACTACAGTTTTGATGGTTATTGAACTTAATCTATAGATCACATTTGGTAATAGAGCACGAAACAGAATTAACTCTATCAATGAAAATGAGAAATAAGCATTTCTATTTTATAATGAATTCTAGTTTATTTCTTTAGATTCTTCTTTTCTATAGATTTTACTATTGAGGTATTTAGCATCATTAATTTAGTTTAGGTCTTGGTATCTTACCACCTGTCCATGGGTGTTCCTACCCATAGTGGTCTATGCCCTTCTTCATCAATCACCAGTTAAGAACATGCACTAAAGACTTTCTCACAGGCCAATCTGATGGCCATAATTCCTCTTTCTTGAGGTTTCTTCTTAAAAAATGACTCTATCTTGTTTCAAGTTGACATGAAGCTAGTCAGCAAAGCACTTAATGCAAAAGTCACAACTGGTTAAAAAAAGCAGAGAATAAATATCCATGGAGTTCTCAGCCACAAACGAGACATTTATATCATACATTCTCTCTCTTAGGCTCAGAGTAATGTGGGATGTCCTGTATATGTGTTGCTTTTATTGGTTGATGAATAAAGCTGTTTTGGCAAATTGCTTAGCAGAGTAAAGCCAGGTAGGAAATCAGAATAGAGATATATAAAGAGAGTAGGCAGAATCAGGGAGACACCAAGCAGCAGCTGCCAAAGGAGAAAGACATCAGAATCTTACTGGTAAGTCCCAACCTTGTGGTGATACATAGATTAATAGAAATTGGTTAATTTAAGATATAAGAGATGGCTAGAAATTGCCTGAACCACCAATCAAACAGTGTTGTAAGTAATATAGTTTGGGTCTGGGTGGCTGGGAAACTAAAGTGCAGTCTCTGTTTACATCGGGGACCAGTAGGATATCAAAAGATTGTAAGAGCCAGAGGTCAGGAAGGACTGGAAAAAAACTGTCTTCTGAGGGTCCCCACATTGGAGTGCTGCACTGAGCTCCCAGGGTCCAGATGAGGAGCAGAAGGAGGGAGAACATGAGCAGGGAGGTTGGGACCGCGAGGGGTGCACCCACCCACTGAGACGATGGGGGTCTAGTGGGAGCTCACCAAGGCCAGCTGGACTGGGACTGATGGAGCATGTGATCAAACAGGCTCTCTGAATGTGGATGACAAGGGGAGCTGACTGGGAAGCCAAGGACAATGGTGCTGGATTTTGGTTCTGTTGCATGTACTGGCTGTGTGGGTGCCTGGTCTGTTTGGATTCTCACCTTCCTGGACCTTGTTGGAGGGGGGTCCTTGGATTTCCCACGGGGCGGCGAACCCTGACTGCTCTTTGGACTGNAGGAGGAGGAAATTTTTGATAAAAAAAAACAAAAAAAAAGAAAAGAAAAATGTTGTAATTGACGCATCTTGACTTATCCTGAAATACATTTGTGGGTGGCTTTTCATTTTGCTTCCCAAATTTTAACTTATTCAGCACATATATTAGCAAACTGGTTACCCAACTAGGAAAATAAAATTTTGCAGACAATATACAAGGCAAAAAAAAGAAAAGAAAAAGTGGGAAATAATCTTGAGCACATTGACACAGGAGGCAACTTCCTGAACAGAACACCAATAGCACAGGCACTAAGTTTGACAATTAATAAATGGGACCCTGTGAAACTGAAAAGTTTCTGTAAGCAAAGGGCACCATTAATAGAATCTACAAGGATGACCCCAGCTTAAACTTCTAGGAACAGCAGATATATAGCCTGATTTGGCCATCTCCTGTGACCAGATCAGTGCCTAGCCCAATTGTCATCAGAGAGGCTTCATCCAGCAACTGATGGAAACAGATGCAGACAGACCCACAGCCAAACTTTAGGCAGAGTTCAGGGAATCCTGCAGAAGGAAAGAAAGAATTGTAGGAGCCAAAGGGGTCAAGGACACCACAAGAAAACCTACAGAATCAACTAACCAGGGCTCACAGAGACTGAACCAGCAACCAGAGAGCCTGCACTGGACTGTCTTAGGCCCTCTGCATATATGAGATAGTTTTGTAGCTTGGTTTCTTGTGAGACTCCTAACAATGGAAACAGGGACTGTCTCCAAATCTTTTACAGGCCTTTGGGAACATAATCCTCATACTGGGTTGCCTTGCCTTAATCCATGGGGAGGTGCTTAGTCTTACTGCAACTTGATATGCCTTATTTTGTTGATATCCATGGGAGGGGGAGAGCTGCCCTTTCCTAAACAGAAATGGAGAAGGAGTGGATTGGGCGGTGGGAACAGAGAGGGTGGAGGAAGGGACTGGGAGGAAAGGAAGGAGGGGAAACTATGGCCAGGATAATCTCTAGTATGAAAATAATTAATTTGAAAAATAATTATTTAACTAATAATCTAAAATTAAAAAAAAGAGAAAAACTGTCTTCTGGAGATGACAAGATCACTGCACTAATGAACTCACAACGGCTGTGGTTGACTGCCTAAGACCTGCATAAGAACAAGCCAGTCACTGGGCGGTGGTGGCACATGTTTTAAATCCCAGCTCTTGGGAGACAGAGATAGGCAGATCTCTGAGTTCAAGGCCAATCTGGTATACAAAGTGAGTTCAAGGACAGCAAGGGCTGTTACACCGAGAAACCCTGTCCCAAGAAACTGAAAAAAGAAGGCATTCAATAGCCTGTCATGAATGGGAGAGGAACATATGAGATCCCACCCCTATCTGAGTAGCTACTAGACGTTGATGGCTTCTGGGGGAGGGAAAAGTCCATTCACTTTAACATGTGGCCCCTGCTAGGCCTACCATGGTCCAAAGATTGACCTCCCATACTCATGAGTATATCAAAAACAGAAATTTTATTAAAATAAAAGAGAACATGTAGTTGAAAGGGGATGGGGTGAATCTGAGAGGAGTTAAGGGGAGATTTGGGGAGTAAATATGATTAAAATATATTTTATACATATATGACATTCTCAATAAATTAATAAAGTATTATATTAGTGTGGGCGAATTGTCTGTATTCTGTCAATCATATTTTAAATAAACACTGATTGGCCAGAAAGGAAGTATAGGCGGGAAAACCAGACAGGAAGTAGAAATGATGCAATGAGAAC
>LOEQ01008366.1:103287-118298 GCA_001685075.1 Bramus lutescens | reverse complement strand
CTTCTATTTCCTCACGACTTATAGGTTTATTTAAATTGTTCACCTGGTCTTAATAACCTATATCTTGATAAAATACTCAAAGCATCAGAATTTGTAAAGGTATAAACAGAAATTCTTAAATCAAATCAAGCAATGTGAAAAAAGGTACAATATGAAAGAAGAAGTGGGAACTATATAAAATAAGAAAAAGAAACCCTCAAATTGAGGAAGGAACAATTAAGGAGAATTGCCATGGGATTATTGAAGTGAAAGTATGTTAATATTTATAAAAAATTTATGAAATACCCCTTTACTTTTATGCTACCTAAGACATTTGAAGTGTAAGAAATAAACGTTATCTTATCATCAAACCAATATTGTTATAGTAATTTGACAGTGTTCTGTCTATTTTTTACAGAAATACTTTTTTGACTTCCAAATAATGGCTTAGCTTAACTGAGAAAATTTTTAGTTTTTATTAAAAAGAGGAGGTTCTTTCAGTTAAGTCTTAATAAATTCACTTAAGTCATTGTTTGTTTTGAAATACTTCTAGTAAATACAATAAAAATTATCTTCCATGGATATCATGAAAATCAGATGACAAAAGGTATTCATAGTAATAAGCATATTTCAAGCATTTAATATATATGGTACTCATATCACTATTCTCATTCTACCCCTTTGATTTACCATTGTCATAGTATCTCATAATATGCATGGTCATATTAATAAGGCAAATCTTCTACATTTTGTGGAATAGTCTTTTACTACACATTGAAGATATGTTGTTTCAAATTGGTTTAATAATGAGCTAACTGACCAATACTAGGCAGGAAGAGGTTAGGCAGGAGAGCTAAGGTTAGAGAACTCAGGTTCGAGAGCAGAGTCACAGGGAGATGCCAACAGAGGCACAATAAAAATGCCATGCTGGAAAAGATACTGCCATGTATTAGAGTGTAGATAAGAAATATAAGTTAATTAAAGTATTTAGACTTGGTTAGTAACAAGCCTAAGCTATAAGCTGATCATTTATAATTAATAGTATGCCCCTTTGTGATTATTGTGGAAGCGGCTGGTGGAATAGAGAAATTCTGACTACACTACTAATTAACTTAGATTAACATCTCATTTATTTTTACACCAAGTATAATGATTAATTTTATATTTATGATATAAAATATGATATGGTAATACATATATATGATTAATATAGTAGAGATATTTACATATTACAAAGGATCTACTTAATTATATGGAGGGCAATAAAACCTAGTTTCCAGTAATTAAATGTATTCTTATGATTAATTAACTGTAGAAATGATGTCATCAGATATTAGACAATTACAGCATTGAAAATACTCACTTGTTAAAAACAATCTTTATTCATCAGCATAAAAATGAGTTTTTTTTTCTTCAGAGAAATTGAGATAGTATAAAATGGATTCTGAAAATAGATATAGAATTTGGAAAACTTGAGTCAGGAGAGTAGGTACAGTAGAATAAGCTGATTTCTGTTCACCAGTGTAAGGGGTAATTAAATAGTATATTGAAAGGTTTGTTAGACAATACTATGTATTCATCTACTTTGTTTATGTGACATTGAAGAATTTAAAATTTTCCTAACTACAGAATCAATTGTTCAATAAAATAGGTAAACCATTAAGACACTGAAACAGTGCATTTCTGTGGGAGGGAGGGCCTTGTTCCTCAACAAATTTAGGGGCACACTTAACTGACTTCCCAGGAGATGACTTACCCTCTCTGTGGAGCAGATGTGGGTGAGGTAGGGAAAAGATGGGGGAGTGGGAGAAGAGTGAGGAGAAGCTAGGATTTGAATGTCATAAATAAATAAATTAAATAAATAAATATTTTTTAAAGTATTAATGAGGCTAGCCAGGCATTAGTGGCACACACCTTTTTAATCCCAGTTCTCAAATAGCAGAGGAAGACAAATTTCCATGTGTTTGAGGCCAACCTGGTCTGCAGAACAAGTTTCAGGACAGACTCTAAGGCTGCACAAAGAAGTCCTGCCTTGAAAAATCAAAAATTATGAGTTTCTGTAGAATAATATATATTATAATATAATATTTAACTGTCTTAGACAGTGTATTTAAATAAAGTATTCTAAGAATATAAGATATACAATATAATGAAAAAGAATTTGAAATTTATGGTACTTAACTTGTTGAGAAAATTATTTTGTAGATTTAAATCCTAGTACTGAAATTCTGAGTATAAAGGGAGTATGTGCTGTCATCTTGAGTGGCTATGTGTAATGCCAATATAGAGGGACAACCCAGTTGTCCTTCATTCCACCTAAAAAGCACCTTGCTAAGCATTCTTTTTAAGATAGAGAACCCTTCCATTTCTTATACACATGAAAAAGAGTGTAAAATTTACCATATATAAAAGTAGTGCTTGACATTCTTTTCTGTAAAATGTTCCAACAAAATTTGGCATCTGAGGAAGAAACAGTATAATTTAAAGTCTCTAAATAAAGTCATAATTGAAAATTTTCTATAGTATATTACTCTAAAATGTGTCAGATACCTCATAAATGTCATGTATGTGTGATCTTTGTGAATATTTGTTTATGCTAGTCAAGTTTTGCTAATTTTAAAAGATACAAGCAATTTCTGAATGAGTGAAAATTATTGGATTTATCATAATTGTAAAAAAAATTAAACATAAGAGAATAGAACTTATACTAGTTCATAAGTGCTACTTCCTACTGTTAAGTTAATGTTTTATGACATCATTTTGCAACTTTTCCCCTCCCATTGGAGAATTGCCCTTTATTTTATCTTCCTGAATAAATAGCATGAAACTATACTTTGATAACTGTTCTGCTTGAAAATCATATCTGCACCCAGGTGAGAATTGTGGTCCAATTTAAATTAGTATTTGCAGTAAATATAGAAAAACATTTTCCAAAAGATATTTCAGTGATGCTCCATCACTAAATGATGTATTTTCTAAGTAATGTAGACCAATTTGTACTCAAGTCATTTTGCCATCTCATTAAACTTTACAACATATGGCATTTTCTTCAAAAGTAATGGAACAAGAGAAAAAGAAACATTCTGAAAAAGGAACAGTAACTACTTTCACTTGTATTACAGTCTTTGCCTTGGATTTTGTTCTGGCTATGAAATATTTTTAATTTAAAAGGAAAATGTAGATATACATAACATAATTTTAGAAATTGCCTGTCATGTGATATTGTAAATAGGATATTTTTGATATAGAGCAAATGTTAAACTACACATGAATGATTTTGTTCATTATTGACAATGATAATCCACTGATAAATTTGTCATCACTTATTGATAAATCATATTGTCTCAGGTTTTTTGTTGTTGTTGTTGTTCATGGTGAACTAAATAGAAATGGTCCCTAGCCTCAAATATCTCAACAATGTGGAGACTGAAAATAGGGTTGGTAAAGAAAGGCAATCAAAAGTATCTAACATTATGTTTTATGACACACAGTGAAATGGTTCATATATTTAAGTAAATTAACCTGTATCATTTTCTCAATTAATGTTTTGTCATCAGAGCACTCAAGTCAACACTCTAAGTAAATTTTTAAGGCATGACATAGTATAGCTATAATTTCTACAACTATAATCTTTTTACCATACATATCCAGAACTTTTTACTCTGAATCACACTATTTTCTCTGGACAGTACCACCCTAATAACTAAGGATAGTTTAAAAAGTCACATGGAAACCTAGTATCTTTATGAGCATCATATGTACGCACATATTGTATGTGTGCATTTAAATTTAGTTATCCTATAAAGAGAATAATGGTTCTCCCAGGAACCATAGGCTGCCAGCCTAAAAGAAAACAAAGCAAACAACCACATCATAAAAAAAAAACAAAGCAAAACAGTGACAGGTGAGGATACCTCCCTAATGTTGTTGGTCGGGATATGTTGCAAATGCCATAGAGAATGTCAGTTATTAAAATTGCTATTATCTTCCCACCATAAGAGTAAAACCTTGTTGCTGAAGATATCACATTCTTTGTTCATAGAGAACAGAGGAATCAAGCTGATATGCATGGGAAACTCCCTCCCTGCTGGTTAACTTTAATAAATAAAAGAAGTTTCTATTCAAGCTGCTTGAGAATAAAAGTCATGAGAAGTCTTGCCTGGGTGTAAACCTTGGGAACTACAATAACAAATAATCTGGTAAAATTGTGAAAAAAAATGTTATCACAGCAAGCAACTGCATTCAGATTGGATTTAAGGACAGCTCCTCAAAAAGAAACACAGTGTAGTTACTTAAGGTCTGAACAACAGTCCACGGCTGGAATGATCATGAGCCTCCAGTGTGAACCTATTGCTATTTTGTTAAATAGAGACTGTATAAAACCACTTTCTTAATACATATCTGTACAATCTATCTCTCTATTTTCCTCAAAGTTTTTTTTGAAAAATTAATAAAAATGAAACCAACAAATGCTCAAACTATGGAGAATAGATGTCTATGGTTTGTTTCATTCTAATAGAGACTTCTAAATTGCCACCCCCCTCCTGCCACTGCCACCATTCAAGGAATATCAAGGAGAAAGTGGAGCAGAAAGATTATCTGATAGGACCTTTATATCTTTAGTATATTATAGGACTTCTATACTTGTAGACACACAGAAGATGTGTTTGACTGGAGAAGTCCTTCACAACACCAAGGCATTAAAAATTCTTGCATGGTAAGGAAAACATTCTTGAGTCCATACTTATAAGTGACAATTGAAACTGATGATTTCTGTGACTGGGAGAGTCAGTTTTCTTTCAGTATGTGACCTTTAGTGAATAGGTCATGCTCTAGTGGATAACTCACAACTTTAATATCTGGTCAGAACAAATTGGACTTAAATGATTACAAGAAAATGAGGACATGAAGTTAAGGGAGTGAGGGCTTGGGTAATTGACAAGGGAATAATTAAGACAAGGAGTTTGGATGTGTGTGATGAAACCAAATTATTTTCCATGTATATATCTCTTAAAAATTGATAAATATTTTATCACAAAATAATTGAAAATAATAAAACTGACAAAATAACCTATAATTACAACAAGCTTGAGAAGATATTTTATGGGAATAATGCAAATCCCACAGTAGTTCTGTAGCTTCTTGACAGGAATATAACAATGAGTAATGCTCTGCTGTGTATTTCAAATTTTCTGAAGAAATATGTTTCATATGTATTCTCCAGAAGAAGACAAATGGATAAGATGAGAAATTTATAATTAATTTTATTTAGTTATGCCACAATTAAAATAAATTAAAATATAACTGTGTACTAACTATAAGCAGTTATTTTGTCAATACCAAATAGAATAAAAAAAGGTATGTCAAGATTTCTCATTAAAGTGTTTACAAAAAATTATTAGAACCTGAGTTAAGATCCCCAAAACCCAGTATATCTCAAACAAATACTGTATACATTTGCTTATGTTTATAATGCAAGCATTGGCAAGGCATAGAGTGCTAGATAACTTCAGCTTGCTAATCAGTTAGTCTACCTTAATTGAGGCACTCTAGACAATTGAAAAAGCTCATAAAAAACAAGGTGGAAAGTAGATAAAGACACTTGAAGTCAATCTCTTGTCTCCATACATGGACACATATGAATAAATGAGTGCACATATATGCAAACACAAATGAACATCTACATAAGCAAAATAAGCAACTGAGTAACAGTAAACAAAATTTAATATCATATGTAAACAATGTATTTTACTTTTTATGGAATAAATAGTTAACATATAATTCTACTGGGAAATAAAAGTCTGCCATGTAACAGGAGCATAAACTTCATAATATATAAAAAATACTACACTTCTAAATTTATCTGTTTAAAGATCAAGAAAATATTGGAAAATTGAAAACCATCTGTGAAATACTTACTTGTATATTCTCAATAAAAGAGGAACATAAAGTTAAAGGGCAGAGATTGACAATTTTAAAAATATAGAATATAGATATGTGGATAGATAAATCAATCTAGATTTTTCACATTTTAATTTATTATAGAATTAATTCATCCTTCACTCAGTAAAGATATTAGTATGGTGAATAAGAAAACAAAATATTTATTTTGTGAAAATTTTCAAATTATATAAAAGAAAAGATAAACAGAATCAACATAAAATTGAAGATGATGAATGACAAATATTTATGAAATCTAAGAATTTTGGGTTTGATGAAAGAAAGAATTTTAAAGTAAATAATTTTTTCCACCTAAAATGTGGTGTGAATAATAAATCTGATTGTTGAGATAAATTGAACTGATTGTAAAAGAAAGATATTGATATTTTGTATAACAACCAATATTTAAGGATTTTTATTAGGTTTTATTTAGGTTAAGTAAATTAATGGATGTACATTCTTTTCCAACAACAATAACTTAGCTATCATTCCATAGTTAGTTATATATCCAGTATCAGGATTGATTTCCCTCTTGTTAATTAGATCTTAAATTTAATTAGAGATTAGTTCTAATAATGAAGGTATGGTTCCCCCTAATGAAATTTTAAAGTTAGTATCCAATCATGATCATTGTTGTGGTTGGTTCACAGGTGTCGTAGCCCAGTAGGATTTGGGGGTATTCCCTTCCTTTGGAAAATTGAAAGACATCTTTTGGTATTTTAGAATGCTAATTCTCATGGACAGGGCACTCAGTTCAGTTGTAGTTCAGGGATATCTAGGTCCTCCTTTCAAAGTGTATGGTATCTCGAGCAATAGAGGCTTACCTTCTACCTCTGAGATATAACCAAAGCACCACCAGTAAAGTATATGTTTAGAGAGTATCAGCCCTGTACAACAACTCAAAAGAAGATTTTGTTAGGTGGTTATGCTGGCTAGTGTATATAAAATTGCCACAAATGAGAATTATTGGAAAGGAAGAAACTTCTGTTGAGATATACCTCCATACAATATGGCCGTAGGGCATGTTTTTAATTAGTGATTTTTGGGACAGTGCCAAACCCATTGTGGGTGTATCATACCTGGGCTGGTTTCTAGAAGAAAGAAGGCTGAGCAAGCCCTGATGTATAAGCCAGTCTGCAGAACCCCTCTCTGGTCTCTCTATAAGCTTCTGCCTCCAAGATTCTGCCCTGTTTGATTTCAAATCCTGACATTTTTCAATGATGGGATGCAATGATGAAGTGAAAGCCAAACACTTTCTTTCCCAAATTACTTTTACCCATATAGTTTCTTCACAGTAACATAAATAATAACTAGGATAGTGGCCTTCACCCCTCATCAAGAAAACTACATTTTGCAATAGAAAAAGACCAGTATATAATGAAACAAGCAATCAAACTGCAGATTTGTGGAGGTCAGTTATAGTATGCACATCAACACAACACTCCATCATCTAAGGGAAAGAGAGCTTTGTAGAAGTGAAAAAGAACAATTGTAAGAACTAGAGGATCAGGAAGTTTGCTGTGAGACTATGTCTCCTAGAAATATCAGAACTATTTATAAAATCTGACCAACATGATTGCCCAAACATGAGCCCAGCAATTGTAGAATAAAAACATGTCAAACTGAATTAAAAAGGCCCATGTGGCCTCCATCCTATATATATANCTATAGGCAACTGAAGGAAGTTGAGTACAGGACAGATAGCTTTCCCCAGGGAAGAATAAACCAGTTGGTTGACTAAGGCCAAATTTTTAGCCTTGAAAACACATAGAAGTAATATTATATAAAATAAATAAGTTATATTTTGTAACAAATGTATAAACATATATGCATGCAAGATAATTAGTATTAAACAGAAATTGTGAAATTTAAAAAAGCATAAAGGGATTTTTAGAGGGATAAAATGGAAGAAAATATTATGGAATAATCCTTTTATACACTGTTTAGATGTATCACTTAAATTGCTTTAAAAAAAGCTGATTGGCCAATAGCCAGGCAAGTAGTATAGGCATGATAAATAAATTAAATACACTGGAAAGAATTAGGGCTGAATCAGAGAGGAAATAATCATCAAGATAGAGGATAAGAAAGGCACGTTGGAGACGAAATGTCAAAAGCCTTGGAGCAGCACATAGATTAAAGGAGTGGGTGAATTTAAGTTGTAAGAGCTAGTTTATAATAAGCATGAGCTACCTGCAAAGCATTTTTTAAATAATATTAAGACTCTGAGAGGTTATTTGTGATTTGTGGCTAGGGCAGGAAAACTCAACCTATAAATGGTGTCCAATGTCTAAAGACATATACATCCATATGAAGCCTGAGAAAGCTTTAGGAAAAGAATTGTAAATGCACAAATGTGGCTTCCTAGTCTCATGTCTCTCATGACAGTGGCAGTATCATGATGCATCTCCTATTTGTTAACTGGGGTAAGATCCAGTCACCAGCTACTATGTACTACTACCATGCACTAAACTAAGCTACATTAGCATAACTGACAAAGATTTTTAATAGTTGTCTCATATGATAAAACAACAGAATCTCAGTAAAGACAAATGGAGACTAAACAGCTTAGAGTGTGTTTTAAAATACATATAGGCTTGGAAGAGAGATGATGAAGGGTATATTCTTTCATGAGCTAAAAATTAGTTAAGTCCATAAAAAGAAATAAAGTAATAAAAAATAAGCCAAGTAAAGATAGGAAATACACAGAGAGTTTGGATCCCTGTTGACAGAGGTTTCTCTCCTGCCCAGTCCTGCAGCCATTCAGATCCAAAGAAATACACAGAGGTTTACATTAATTATAAACTGACTGGCCTATTAGCTCAGGATTCTTATTAACTCATAACATATATTAGCCCACAGTTCTTCTCTGTATTACTTTTATTTGTGAGGCAGTCACATCTTGCTTTCTCTATGTCTGGATAATAATTGCAGACTGACATTTCCTCTTCCCAGAATTTTCTGTTCTCTTTGCCCCACCTATACCTCCTGCTTGGTTGCCCCACAGATACTTCCTACCTGGCTACTGGCCAATCAGTGTTTTATTAAAGTGCAATGGACAGGGTACAGACCATTGTCCCACAGCATCCCCCCATTTTTTAAAGAGCAAGGACTCTGAATGGAATCTCCTTTGGTTAGCTTTTCTTCTGACTGTTACCCATAACAACTTGTAACCAACATTCTAAACAAAAGCAAACATCCATAATCCATTTTTTGGGGGAATGTGGGCATAGTTTTCCAGGCTACTTCCTGTTGATTGGAACGCTGATAATCTTATGGGAACCTAAAGAAAATTTAAGATTATGGTCAAGTCCTTAATGGAATCTTCTGTCAGGCTTCATCACCTCAGTCAGCAGTCTTGAAACAATTCTGGATCCAGAACTCAGAGGAAACTCCAATAGAGGTCCTCTGAAATGTTGGCTCATCTGGACTATCTTCTCCTATTGAAGATCCTTCAGGGGGTCTTCTTTGTTCAAACATGATTTTTCTTAGCCCAGAATAAATACACAGACTCTCATTTACTGTGGAAACAAAAGCAAAACCTCTTCTTCAAAGTAACGTATTTTTGACTTAAATTTTGGAGTCAAGGAATTTTCAAAATGCATATGTTGGATTAATCAGGAATCATTTATCATCAAATATCTTTTAGCAGCTGTTGTTCCTTCCTTGGTAGTCCTACAATGCAAAGATAACACAATAATATACAGTATCCAGACTCTATGTGTACTTTCCATATTTAGGTGGTTTTATTTAAAACTCTATTTATTTTATTTTATTTTTAATTTTTGGCTTTTGAGACAGGGTTTCTCTGTGTATATTTGGCCTTCCTGGAATTTGCTCTGTAGACCTGGCTGGCCTTGAACTCATAGATATCCACCTATCTCTACCTTCTAAGTACTGGGATTAAAGATATGTGTGTGAGCATATCGTGAACTCACAGAGATCTGCCTGCGGGCCACATGGCTTCTCCCTGACTCCTGCCTTCTTCCTCCCAGCATTCACCTTAGTTTTTCCTGCCTAGCTCTGTTCTGCCCTATCATCAGGCCAAAGTAGATTTTGTTATTAATTAATGATAATCACAGCATACAAAAGGAAATCCCACATCATAGACCCAAATTTTGAAGTTAAAATACCTTTAAACTATATATGTTGTTTTAGCTTAGCAACCCATACAATGAAATGTCTTACTTGACTTAGCTCATTCACAGTCAAAAATTCAAAGAAAGCAGAATAGCATACATAATTCAGATTCTCTGTGTATATTTTATCCTTATGTGGCTTATTTTTCTTTACTCATTTAATCTATGACTGTTTTTTTAAATACTTATTTTTATACTCCTTTTCTTCTATATCTCAAGTCCACATACATTTATCCAACACCGTGATCCATTTAGAAATATTTTTCTTCTGAATTTGTCTTTATTGCATATCTGTAATCCTTTTCTGCCCAGGACCACCCATTAAAATGCTAAGCAGAGTGGCTAGGACTAAGGCTACTTTGCCTTTTGGCTTTGCCCAGTCCAACATAGCAGAGGTCTGTTCACTGCCTCAGACTGCTATGGGAGCTGTCCTCAGCACCTCAACTCTGATAACAATTTGGCCCATGTTTGCACCAAGTAATTTGCAATAAGCTGCCCATAAACCCCATTCAAGTGCTCGGCCTCCTGAAAGAGCCAGAATTCGTGCTAATAGCACAAACCAGGAAGCTGACGTTTTGAAATCATGTGTTTTGTTTGCTTGTTTGTTCGTTCGTTTTTGCTGCAAATGCTGAATCAGGAAGACCTCTCTTAAAGGAACTGTGGCACCCCTGTTTGCTAGCAACAAACAGAGCCCATCCTAAAAAAAAAACTGCAGTTAATCTTCATTGTTTCATTTTGTGTGTGTGTGTGTGTGTGTGTGATATGTCTATAATTCTTTTCCAAGCTCTCACAGGTTTTATGTGGATTGATCTGGTGCATGTTGGCATGACAATCTGTTGGTGTAGAGAGCAATGCAGAAAGGTGGCTAGAAACATGGTAGAGAAAGCAATGTAATTTCCGCCTCATTTTCCATGGAGAATTCTAAACAAGCCTGATAATATTGATTTCAATAATGGTTACTAGAAACTTTTAAATGCATCAGAACATAAAACTTAGAATTCTAGTGGGAACAGTAAGAAAACTGAAGAATATCAAGGTGATACAAATTGGGAAAAAAGAAGTCAAAGTATTGTTATTTGCAGATGACATGATAGTGTATATATAAGTCATCCTAAATTTTTTCCAAAGATCTTCTACAGCCTATAATCAACTTTAGTATTCACCGACCAATGTTATAAATAAGTTTTAATAGTTAAGCTCTCCTATTCACAAATGACAAATAGTCAAAGAAAGAAACCAGAGAAATAACATCCTCATCAGTAGTCACAAATAATATAAAATATCTGGGGTAACTCAATCCAGTGTTTAAGTTATGGTTTATTTCTGTGACAAGATGCCATGACCATGGCAGATCTTATAAACAAAAAAAAACATTTAAATGAGCTGGCTTGTATTTCAGAGGTTAAGTCCATTATCATTACAGTGGATGGCATGCAAGCAGGCATGGTAATAGAGAAGGAATTGAGAGTTCTACATCTTGATCCTCTGGAAGCAGGAAGTGAACTGGCTTGAGGTTCTGAGACCTCGAAGCCAAAACCCACTGTGACAAACTTTTTCCAACAGGGCAGTAACTACTCCAACAAGGCCAAACCCATAATAGTGCTACTTACTAAAGGCTAATCATTCAAACACATGAGTCTCTGGGTGATACTCCTATGCCAACAACCACACCAATTAAGTGAAAGGCTTTGAAGAAGGAAATTGGAGATGATACCAAGAGACAGGAATATCTCCCATGATTATGAATTGGTAAGACTAATATAGTAAATATGGCCATCCTACCAAAAAAATGTAGAGATTCAATACAATCACCAACAAATTCAAACACAATTCTTTACAGACATTGAAAGAAAAATACATATGGAAAAGTAGACATGTAGGTAAATGGCATAGATTCAAAGACTCAGGTATGAATAATCATTTGAATGGATCCCTAATATTTTACAAAGAATTCAAAATTATACGGTAGAAATAGAATAAATCATCTTAAAGAAAAGGTGGTGGTCTAACATGATGTCTTCATATAGAAAAATGTAAGTAGATACATACCTCTATATAAAACCAGATACACTAAACCTGACAAAAGATAAAGTGGGTAATAACCTCAAACACTTTGGCAAAGAAGGTAACTTGCTGAACAGAACACCAGTTTCATAGGCAGTAAGATTGACAATTAATAAATGCGACCTCATGAAACTGAAAATCTTCTTTAAGGAAAAGGACGCCATCAATAGTACAAAATGGCAGCCTACAAAATGGGAAAGTATCATTACCAACCCCATATCTGACAGAAAACTAATTTATAAAATATGTAAAAAACTCAAGAATCTAGATATCAGCAAATCAAACAATCCAATTAAGAATGGGGTATAGAAACAAACAATTCTTAACAGAGGAATCTCAAATGGCTGAGAAACAATTAATAATTCAACACTGCTGTAGGAATTCATACCATCAGTAGCCTTTAAGTTACCTGCCCATGTGGGCATGGCCTCTTACACTATTTTTGCTGATGTAAAGCATGAGTTTGGTCTCTTTCCTGGCTGTGGTATTTGGTTACTGTTCCCAGTTCCAGAAGAGGATTGTGATCTGTGAGTCTACCTCTAAATAAATAACCATCTATTATACACAATTCTGAGTGTGTGGGATTTCTTTTAAGTTTCCTTCTTCATCTGGCACCCCACGTGGATTTGGACTCCACATCTACTGGATGGACTGCCTAAAGGCCTAACCAGTCCTCAGCCCAGAAAATCTTCCAACCCTGTCCATTTAGCTTCCTTTTAAACCTAAGCAGTTTTTTGTTAAACCCCCACCACAGGGTGGCTAATTATGTACAGCAACTTGGAAATTTCTCAAGCTCATGAACATCATCTCCCCCACTGCCACATCCTTGCTGAGTGGCGACTTGTGCAGCTTCTGGTTTGTGCTTTCCACAGTGAATTCTTGCCTTCTTGCTCCATGTATGGAACTGATTTAATTTATTTTAATTTGTCAACCAAAGCATATTTTTCAATATTTAACTAGTACCAAAGCAGGAAACTAAAGCAGCTCAGGACCATTCATGTTGCCACCGGTTGCATTGCTGCTAGTCACAACTATGTAACCAAGACACCTGCAGGACAATAAAGATTATTACACTTTTACAGACTAATAATGAATAGCTAGCTGACAGGATTAATACCATCAAAAATTAAAAGTTACCTGAAAAATAATACTATTGAAAAAGGTAACATTAATTTGACAGACAAAATTTAATTCATGTCTAAAGGTGCTAAGAAATTATCTGAAAGAATCCATACTGATGAATTTGACAATTAAAGTTTGTTGAAAAGTTATGATAGGTTAGCAGATAGAATATCTCTCCAGGATGTCAAGCTGCATGCTATCCAAATAATGTCCAAGGATGAGGTGTTATCTTTAAAGGGAAAACTTTTGGCCTTGAAATCACATGTGCAGAATGAGGACCAGAGGCTAGGTGCCTCAATGAAATCACTAAAAATATATACAGGCCAGGATATTCAAGCTTTACAAAAGACAATGGTAAAAAAATTGAAATGATTGTGGAAATTATAGGAGCTGATGAACAGGGAAAGAAGGCACAAGGACAGGATTGAACATTGCCAGTAGCTGTCAGAGATGACTTATCTTGAGGTTTAGCTTCCTATGCAGTAATCTACTCGGACAATGCATCAAGTTCTAAGGCCCAAAAGGATTCAAAGAACATAGATAGATACCTATAGGAATTAACGATCAAAAAGTAATTAAGCAAGCTTTTTTATAATTTATGGCTTTCATTCTGCATTTGTTAGGGAAATGATAAAGACATGGGCTTCTAGAATCAAGGCAACACCACATGACTAGATTCAGTTAGTCAGCAATCCTGGATGATGGACCCCAGTTAATGCTTAGATGTTATTTCAAGGAAGATGCTAAAATTCTAGAGCAACAGAGGAAAGCAAAAGGACTTGAGACTTCCCAAGATCAAATTCTTGGTTACAGTGAAATTCCCATCAATGGTATAGAACCCACAAGGCTGCACTTCTGGGTTCTAAGGCAGGCGCATGTAGGTGGATCCTTGAGAACAGGGCCCACGTGACCCACGTGTGCTCATGCGTGGTTACCTCCACCCGCGACTCAACTAACCCCCTGTGTGTGCATGCGTGGGTTGCCTGCCATCTACATCATCAGCCATCAGCGTCTGACGTACTCACACAAAGCCCCTGTATACAGGTGCAAGGCACAAGGCGTAGCATCGCCTGTCATCACCGTCTGATATAGGCACGTCTTTCCCCTTTTGTGCATGTGCTAGGAAGACTTTAAAAGCTGGATGTGCCATCTTTACACTTTCTCTCTTTGCACACCATTTCCTTGGTCCCCGTGAGTACATTCTCAAAGTTATTTGAGGATTTACCCAAGTAAACACAGAGCACAGAGGAACTCATTCCCACATGACATTTTCATCTGGTGCCGAAACTCGAGAGATTCTCACACCCCAGGCCCCTATCCCAGGGCCAGAATTTCCAGCCCCAGGCCCTCATTCTGGGGCTGGGACCTGCCTCAGACTCCTGGGACCAGAATCACAACTGGGGATTTTCTCAAAAACAACCCACATTTTCCATATGCCTGTGTGTGGCCCCTCCAAACAACACTGGCTTCAATGGTGAGTGTTCCCATTCTGGCCAGCTTAACTATTTCTTTTAACCCGAGGAATTGACCTGTGATCTCCTGGCAACCATCTGAAGTTCCTAGAGACGGGAAGACTGCTCCCAACCATGGTATTCAAGGCCTCGGTTGTTCCCTTCACTGGCATTCATCTGTGATTTGCTTCCCTTAGTTAAGCTTGTGTTTGGGACAGCCCGGGGCCAACCAGACCAGGATCCATCAGATCTTTCTTTCTCTTTTTTGTTTTCATTTAGTTTTCTTTCCATTTTCTTCTCTGAGGCTGCTCAGAGC
>LOEQ01008366.1:82211-93090 GCA_001685075.1 Bramus lutescens | reverse complement strand
CATATCCAATCCCATACATGTCTGCCAGGTCCTCTAGCACAAGGTAATGCAGAAATTGATCAATTGCTGATTGGAAGTATGTTGAAGGCCTCAGAATTCCATAAGAAAATCATGTAAATAGCAAAGGTTTAAAGAGTTTTCTGTTAAATGTCAAAAAGCTGAGTAGATTATAAAAAGATACCCTACTTGCTCTTTCTATAACCAGACACCACTACCAGCAAGGAATAACCCAAATGGTACACAAAGGAATAAAATCTGGCAAATGGATGTGTTCCATTTTGTAGAACTTGGAAAATTCAAATATATACACCACGCCACTGACAGTTATTCAAGGTTCTAGTGGGCAACTGCTTTAAGTTCAGAAAACGCTGATTCAGCAATAACACATTCATTAGAAGTTATGGCCATCTTGGGTATACCTGCACAAATAAAGACAGATAATGTTCCAGCACATGCCTCTAAGAAAATTAGTTTTTTGCTCATTATAAAGCATAATACAGGTATACCACACAATCCTACAGGTCAGGCAGTTGTAGAAAGTTCAAATCAAACTATAAAGGATATATTAAACAAACTGAAAGAGATGGAAAATACCCCCAGAAATAGATTACATAATGATTTATTAATCTTGAATTTTCTTAGTGCTAATGGGGATGGAACAGCAGCAGCAGAGAGACACAGGATAATAGAAAAGTCTTCTGAATTAAATCAGCCGGTGTATTTCAAGGATGTGTTGACCTCACAATGGAAGCCAGGAGATATGTTATGTTGGGGAAGGGCTTTGGCTCTTGTTTCCATGGAAGAAGAACTATGGATACCATCAAAATTAATAAAGATTTGGTTTGAGGAAGAGAAATGACATCTCATCCATAGGGGTGACAATCACACAGGTGGTAAAAAAAAACCTTCATAAGGGTTGGGGCAGGGTTCTCCTCTTCTCTTTACAGGAAAATACACATCTTCAAAAATTCTAGAGACCCTGGATGTTTGGATGCTGACAGAAAAGTAACTATCCAATAAAGATCATCAAGAAAAGGAATATGACTTGTAAGAACAGATTATCAAAACATATATATATATATACATATATATATACATACATACATATATTTATATGAATATACAGAGTCAAATTTGGAGTTGGACAACAGCTCTGTCCTCTAAATTCAAGCATGTTGTTAAAAGGAGAATTCAGGGTTTCTGTCTCCTGTCAAGTGCCATCTTGTATGGGACAGAAAGAAGAAAGAATTGAAATAAAATTACTTTTCTTCATAACTATTTTTGTCTCTATCATACCTTTCATTGAATATGTATGTCTGTATATGTCTATATAAATGTTTAAGTTTTCCATAATGAACAACGAATTTTCCTGCAGTAATCTTTGAAGTTTCAAGGAAGAAGATGGGGCCCCACAACAACAACTCCACCTGGTTGATACGACTGCATGATGATGCTGATAGTGTTACTATAACCTGTTTTGGGTACCAGCTGTTCAAGATGGTTCCACTTTGGTTAGCTTAAATGGTGCAGTGTTTTACAATGCTCTGGCCAGACCTCCAAATAGTAACCTCAGAAAAACCCTACTGAATACTAAGAGACTTTTTACATTTGTACCTGACCAAAATCTTGGAACTTAACCATCATTTTACTTTCACAGGATCCCATAGAAAGAACATCATCCCCACAACAGCTAGATGTAATTCTAGAATACAATGTCCCTTCTCCCAACAAAGTTTGTCCTTAGGGTTATGGACATCATTTAGGGATTGGTTATAATTGGTATAGTGTTGGAGGTTGGGGGAAAATTTTTGTAGGCTCATGGATCTCTTTGTAAAAAAATGGGGAGAAAATTGGATGGGATAATAGATTAGTGTGAGCTTACTCACTCTAATAATAAGAGTAATTAATAGATTGAATACTTTCAAGCTATTATTTATAGGCAATTTACATTGGCATAGATTTTGTATATTGATACAAACTTAAAGTATATTGAATATATTTCTATTTTGTCTACAATATTTGTATATCCAGGCAAAGTTATTTTGTCATATTGCATGTATGCATGCTTCTACCTCTGCCTAAAACTTTTGTGTATTGATACAATTTTAGAATATATTTATCTTATTGCAACATACATTTATACCTCTGATCAAGATACTTTGTTTACAAGATATATTGTTTACATTTTGAGGTCATTGTCCTCATTTGTTGCACAGTTGTTTATTGTATTACACTGTAATATGAAATCTTAGTCTTTAAGTTATATAGGTATTATGAATTATAGATCAATAGCCATCTAAGTTTCTCATATTTATAATTAAACTAATAAGGTTCATTAGATACATAGAGATTATATTCTGCATATATAGGCAATCTTCAAAGACTTCAATGAGCTGTAGACTATGAAATTTAAATAACTTGTGTTCTGTTTAAGTGAAACATGATTGCTCCTGGCAGAACCGATCTATTCCTGAGAGAATGTTGAGCACCAAAGACATTCCACTTGGAGAGTGTTTCATTATTGGCAAAACTGGCCTTTGGGAAAGGAGCTGCCCATGCATTGACCACTGACAAAATGCAGTATGTCCAGACAGCACAAGCAGGATACAAGGAAAAAGATTTTCAAATCTTGCTAAGACAGGTTAAGACAGTTTGAAAATTTTCTTGCCTTTGAATATGGTCTGTCAGTAACTCTAGGCCTTAGCCAAAGTTGGTTGCTCCAACATTGCAAATGAGACTTTAGGTGATTGTCCAGGTAGCCAGTTGTCTCTGTCATTTGTTCCACATTTTGGAAGTTGCTTGATTGCACTTCTTGCTTAAGTAATATTATTTCCATTCTTGGGTCTTCAATGCGGTTGAAGACTAGATAGTTGTAGTTACTTTCCTCTCTTTACTTGGCCAAATTATTTATATCCAAGACTTACACTCATTAGGATAATGTAATTATTGAAACATTTATATCATGTTTATTACTTGATATGTTTATTACTTGATATGGTTGTAATTCTAGTTTTCATAATTGATAATTTTTCTTATTGTATATAACCTTGTTTTAGGCTTAGAACTTTCTTATTTAAACAAAAGGGGGTGCTGTAGAAATTCCTAACACCAGTAGCTTTTAAGTTATCCACCCACTTTGGTGTGGCCTCTTCTACTATTTATGTCAATGTAAAGCATGCATCTGCTCTATTTTATAGCTGTGGGATTTGGTTGTTGTTCTCCATTCCAGCAGAGGATTGTGATCTGTGAGTCTACCCCTAAATAATTAACCCTCTATTATACTAAATTCTGAGCAAGTGTGGGATTTCTTTTAAGCATCCTTCTTCACAACATCCTTTGTCATTAGGGAAATGCAAATCAAAATGACTTTGCAATCCCATCTTATACCTATCTGACAGACAAATATCAATAATTGAAGTGATTCATCAAGATTGAAAGGATGTGGAGGAAATAGGAAACTCTTCCACTGATGGTAGTTGTACAAATTTGTATAGCCACTTTGGAAATCAATATGACAGTTCATCAGAAAGATGGATATTATCTATCTCAAGACCTAGCTATACATCTTCTGGGCATATAATCAAAGGATACTCCACCAAGGGACACTTGTTTAGCCATGTACACTACAGCTTTATTTATAATATCCAGAAACTGCAAGCAATGTTGATGTCTTGCAGCAAAAGAATGGAAATATAAAATGTGGTAGATTTATACAATGAGTATTACTCAATTATTTAAAAACATCATGAAATTTACACTCAAATAAATGGAACCAGAAATGATCATCCTGTGTGAGATATACTAGTCCCAAAAGACAAATATGCTATTTCTCATTTATAAGGGTACTTTAGATCTTAAGTAATCATTGTCATGCTATATTCTCCAGACCCAGAGAGGCTAAGTAACAATGAGGTCTCAAGGTCAGGCAAAAAGAGTGGGTCTCCCTGAGAAGGAGAAATAGAATAGTAGAATAGTTTTTGTGGGTAGACTTGTGGCAGATGGGGATGAGAACAGGAGGGATTAGATAAGGTTTGGGAGGGACAGAGGTAGACTGTATTGAGATGACATGAATTGGTACGCATTTGGGGGACACTGTAGAAATACAGTGCAGTGGAAACTTCTAGGAATCTATGAGAGTAACCCTAGTGAAGTCTCCTAGTAACTGGAGATTCAGATCTGAAAGAGGACATCTTCTGTACCCTGGAAAGGATACAATCCCTGTAACTGGGTTACTGATCCAGTCACAAAACCTTTAACTTAACAATCTTTCCTTCCTAAAATGTGTGTTTGTGTAATAGTGGTGCACAGTTATAGAAGCAGCCAACCAACAACTTGTCCAACCTGAAGCACATGACATAAGAGGAAGACCACACCTGATACTCTCTGGATGGCCAGGAACCAAAAGAAAGGCAGCCCATAGACCCAGGATATATCCAAACATCATAGGTAATTTTAAAATGTCAATGAAATTATTCCTAATGATACTCATAGATTGTTTACTAGCCCAGGTATCAGAAGGACTGCATCCAGCAACTGATGGTAGCAGAAGAGACCCATAGGCAAACATTTGAGAGAACTAGGTTAACCCTGCAGAAAACTGGGGGGGGAGGAAGGATTTTAGGAGCCAGAGGGTTCTAGGAAACCACAAGATCACGGACCACAGTATCAATTTAGCAGTGAATAGAAAAGCTCATAAAGACTGAAGCAAAAATCAGGAAGCCTATTAGTGTATTAACCAGGTCATCTGCATTCAACTAATGGTTACATAGCTTGGCGTTCTTGTGGAACTCCCAACAGTAGGAGTGTCTATGGGGTAGTTTCAGATTCTTTTGTTTCCCCTTAGGACCCTTTTCCTTCTACTGGGTTGTTTCCTGTGCTGATATGAGGGTATGTGCCAAGTATTATTGCATCTTGTCATGTTAGGTGGATATCCCTGGAAAGAATTCTGATTTTTGAAGGGAAATGGTAGAAGAGCAGATCTGAAGTAGAGAGAACATTTTGGAGATGGACTGGGAATAGTGGAAGAATGGGAAACTGTGACATATATATAATTTATGAGAGACAAAAATGTTTTAAAAAACTAGGAGAGAATGATTCTACGATTTGAAACAGCATATAAAAACAACATACTTAACATATTCTTAATGACAAAAAGCAAACAAACTTAGAAAAACTCAAAGAGAATATAAAAATAAGAATACTTTGTTTTAGTAAATTGCTGTCTGGAAGGATAAAACTTTTATATCAGAAACAAATTCCAATCACGTGTTAATAAACTACTCTTATAATTAAATGACACAGAAAATTCAAACAAAAAGAAATTCATCAACAAAGTATTAAGGTTTATGTGAATGTTTAGCAAGTGTTACAAGTTATGAAATTAAAATACTCCAAAATATTATTATATAATAAAAATACTCAGTGAATGATACATTTTCTGTTGTTATTATACTAAATTTTGCTTTTAATAATTATTTAGAATATGTATGCTTTTTATTCCTAAAGTTAAAATTAGACATTTTGAAATTTACGTAGATGTGTTAACTCATGAGGCAAGAATATATATACAGGTAGTTTTGTGTGTGTGTGTGTGTTTGTGTATGTGAGTGTGTATGTGTCTATATACATTATGCTATTTTAGGCCCATTGCTTTAAAGGACAATCCAAAATTGTGAAATACTACTCCTTTATCTGCAAATTTATAAGCTACGTGTTGCCCAATAGTCATAGTATTTTCTTAATTAAGGTATGTTGACACATTAATACCAAGCCTATTGTAACTCAAGTTTACAAATTAATAAAAAAAATTCACATGTGATCTCATCACCCGAATGCAAATACTCTTGCAAAATTTGAAAAATCATACTGCTTCCCTAGTATAAACTTGGTCACTAAGCCATATAATGTTAAATATTAAATGTTTAGTGTTAAAATAAAAATATTGAATATTTTAATCTTGTTGTGTTACTAGAGTAGCAAGGAGAACATGAGATCAGGACAGAACAGCCATAATCAGGAAGGAGACATTATGATGCTGATTTTGAAACAATTCAGGGAATAACTTAACAAAATAAAAACCCAACTTTGTTTTCAAAATGTCAAAGTGTGTTAGAGTAACAGTTTTGACCTTTTTAATTACATGAAAATGTCAAATTGACATGTATTTATACTTTCTTCCTCTCTAATTAAGAAACAGTATTTTCTTGTCATTAGAACCATGCACTAAAATGGTTTCTTGGATGTCAATTCAGAAATATGTGTATGTTTGTGTAATTCTACTTTCAAAAGAAACAGTAAGTTTAAACTTAAAAAACAAAGAAAAATAAAGCATCACAGAGGAATCTAAATCCAAATGTCTCTAATAAAAGCATTTCATATGCTGAGTTAGAAGGATCATGATTTCAACAATTCCTGGAGCTTCATTAAAGTTTCAGTATAGCTTCGTCTATACAGGAAATTCCATTTTCAAACAAAAAGCAAGAAAAAAACAAAACTTCCTGCGTTTTAATTCAAGGCTAGAGTATTCATCTAACTAGTATGTTCAACGCTATGAATTGAACATCAAAAACTGAAAAAAAGTAATAGCAAAATTTAAAATCTTCCTTCCTCTTAAGTATGTTAATACTGTCAAATAATAGTACATCCACAAGAATTTTTTGTGAGAAACTCAGAAATCAGCTAACGGACTCTTGAATCATAGCAAAATATGTAATCAGTTACAATTCCTGGATGGAAAATTTGTGACAGTTACTCACAATAATTGTTTCTCATCTCAATACCATATATTCAAGAACATATACCCAGGGTATTCTCTGGAAAGGAAAGATAACATAGCAATGTTTTTCTAATCTTTTTCAGAAAGAAAATATTTATCCTCATACTTCAATCAAGGTACTAACAGCTAGCTAACATTTAGACAGCTGTAGACAAGCAAATGTGTGGCTCTTGGTTTGATTCCTAATACTACAAAAAGGATTCTAATAGTAGAGACAGTCAGGTTGAGGACATTGATAACAAATTGTAGTTTTGACTAATCCATAGTCACATCCTCTGGTCTGACTTTGTAAGCAACTAGTGAGAAGGATATCCTTCTTTCAGCTTCTTTCTGAGTTGTAACATAATGCAAACTCATGCATTTTAGCCATGAAAGAAGTGGAACTGTTTGAAGGATGGGTATCAATCTGAGATGTTCCAGAACACTGTCAGAACCTTACATGCTCTAGATGCTAAGAATTGACAGGAACACATAAAGCTTCATGATTGCTGTTGTTTCATAAAAGTTGTATTAGAGTAAACATGACAATTTAAGCATGTTGTTTTGTTCTTTAGAAAATAAAATGAAGCATATATTACATATAAAAACCTTCATGTTTGGGGATGAATGCTTAAGTTACCATTATCTTTCTTAATGACCTGTTATTGCTAGACTACATGAAGCATACTTTAAGAATGTAGAAGATTCCCCTATAGGTCTCTATATTTTGTGCTTCATATTTCTTTCCTATAACTTAAAATGTTAACTATCTAGGAATTTTAAAGATGTAATTTGATCATGGTAGATTTTGAAGAGGCTCTGAAGAACTGTATTTTCGGCATGCTGCCAGGCAGTATCTGTTGTCCTGTGTCATGAACTTGCACTTTGATGTTAATGTATGAAGAACAAATTCAGGGTTCTGATAAAGCAGTAGAACTAACATTTAGAATCAAACCTTAAAATCAAAAGTTAAGGCACATCAATTGATTACCATTTTTGTGTAGATGTATATGTCTTTTATAGCTTGTCCTTGATGAATAACTATTTTAAGATGAGAAAAATAAAAAAATAATGGCTGAAAATTTCCTAAACATGATGAGAAATGAAGGTCCATATGCAAGATGCACAGATGATATCAACCAATATGAATACAGAGGTCGAAATGAAGGCACCAAAGTTAAAAGAAAATTAGAATTATTTGGTATACAAACAGACACTGACAGTATAAATGAGTTCTAATAAAACTATACAGTATACCACCTATTTGTCAGGTACTGTAGTTTAATACCTTTAGTAAATGCTTGAAATGATGAAAAATAACAAACTTCATATATATTGTTTTACAATTTATTCCTATCCCACATAAATTAACTTTACAAGTAAAACATATTAAGAAACTAACAAAAGTTTTTGAAAGACAATATAATATACAAAATAAATATGTGAATATGGTCTTTTCTCCTCTTTCAATTTATCCTATTGCACAATTATTACCCTTCCTTTTCCTCTGCTAGAAGACGTATCATATATAAAATGGATTCAAGAGAGTTTATTAGAAGCATGCAACTCTGGTCTACTTCTTTGAAAATTCTAAACAAAGAGATATAGAAAAACATTCAGTGCCTGTTAAGAAATTGTTAAATTTAGTAGTTACAATAAAATATTTTGGAAAAAAAACAGAGTTGCAGAATGGTAGAATTAGACATCAAAAAGATTTGCAACAATGCTGAGCAGATAATAGATTAAATAGCAAACAAAGGAGGGATCCAATAAATGTAAACATCTCTGAAATTACTATAGAATGAGAGAATGAACCCACCTAATCCCATGTCTACAAAGGGGGATAGGACTGATGTTCTTTTAACTTCCCAATACTTACTGTAGCACTGAATCTTGAGGTTCTCTTTGAATTGTTGCTTTGTAAAGAAAGGCTCTAATTTTAATTTCCAAAAGAAATATTAGCATTTCTTCTTTAACATTGGGGCCATAGTGACTAGTTAAGTAGGTTCAGAGAACTAAATAGGCACACATGATTATGGGTGATCTAGGAATACTATCATCATAAATATCAGTTAAGGATTATCTGAAACATGTTCCCCACACAATGAACATTGTTACTGTACAAGTACAACAAATCCCAAGTACATTGCAGTAGTAACTACCCCTAAATTTCACATGTAAGGAAAATATGATAGGGTAATAAAATGGGTTTGTATAATCTAAGCATGATATGGAACTGTATGGAAACATAGTGGTTTGCCTTTTTTCCCACTTCATTTAAACAATTTACCAATCAAGTGAAAATAAAATTAAAATATACAATAACTGAAGTAAGGGAAATACCACATTTATATATAGATTTAAGCTACTACAAGATTTCTTACAGTGTCATCATACTTATGAATTCTTTAAGTATAGAATTTTACATTTAATATTGTGGACTATGGTGTGTTGCAAGTATCTCAAATTGCCAAAATTGAAACTGTACATGAAGATGGACAGTATAATACACCTTATTTAATCTATGGAAAGCATAGAGGTCAGAATTGAGTATGATGATCTATTCTTATATTTCTCTTAAAAGAAATTCATTTTAAGATTGCCACATTTATCAAGAATATCCCCCTCAAAGAAATACATATCAACAACATCTCTATGATTCTTAACATTTTTTGCCAAATTGTTTGGACTGAGTAATTATTATAATAGAGAAAAAACTCTGGGTGTATCTACAAAGGCATTTACATAGATAAATTACTAAGAGCTGAAGAAACAACTTTAATGTACCTGTCATGCTCCCATATGCAGAGAGAATGAATAAAGCAAAAGAAAAAATGAGTAAACATACTAGAGTGTTTTTTCCTCATTCTCCACTTCTTAGCTGCCGTATTAGCTGCTCTGCCCTATCATTTTCTCCCAACTATAATGGACAGATATAACTTTGGAACAATAATGAAAATTAATCATTTATCCATTTAAGTATTTCTTGTGTGTTTGATCTCAGTAGCAAAATGATGATTAACAAAATCTAAGAAACTGAGAAAATATAATTATCGACCTATGTTAGAGGAAATTATTAGTGAAGTTTTTCTGTTATGGTGAGATGATTGTTGATGAGAAGGTAAAGATTTAAAGATATAAAACTTATTAGCAAAACTAAATACATAGACAAATTCAAAATATTGTAAATGTTAACTACACAGTAATACATTTGACCTTCTTTTAATCCTGTGATAGACTCTAAAAGGTAATAGAGTACTTAAATTATAACTATTATAATATAATGGTGGGTTCGCATTAAAATATTGCCTAATGATAGGATACAAGATTAACTCAAAAAAATCAGTGGCCCTCCTGTACACATATGATAAAAGAGCTGGGGATGATAATCAGAGAAACATAACACTTTACAATAGCCAAAAATTCGTATTTTATAGAGTCTCATTGAGATTGGTTTGTTCACCTTATGAACAATGAAAATAACTTTAAATCTTTGAAGAAAGAAATTGAAGAAGACACTGGAATGTGGAAAGATCTCCCATGCTCTTTGGTAGGCAAAAGTAACATAACAAAAATGGCAATCTTACCAAAAGCAATCTACAGATTCTATATAATGCCCATCAAAATCCCAGAAAAAAATTTTCACTGACCTCAAAAGAACAGTACTCAACTTCATATGGAAAAGCAAAAAACCCAGGATACCAAAACAATTCTGTACAATAAAAGAACTTCTGGAGGCATCACAATCTCTGACTTCAAACTATACTACAGAGATTAAGTATTGAAAACAGCCTGGTATTGGCATAAGAACAGACAGCAGGAACAATGGAACCAAATAGAAGACCTGGACATTAATCTACACTCCTTTGAACACTTGATTTTTTACAAAGAAGCAAAACATATCAAATGGACAAAAGAAAGCATATTTAACAAATGGTGCTGGAATAACTGGATATCAACATGCTGAAGAATGAAAATAGACCCATATCAATCAGCATGCACAAAACTCAAGTCCAAATGGACCAAAGACATCAACATAAAGCCAGCCACACTGAATCTTATAGAAGAGATAGTGGGAAGTACACTTGAACACATTGGCACAGGATACCACTTCCTAAATATAAC
>LOEQ01008366.1:25790-44810 GCA_001685075.1 Bramus lutescens | reverse complement strand
ATGTGATCAGTCCAGACTCTCTGAATGTGGCTGACAATGGGGGCTGACTGAGAAGTGAATGATAATGGCACTGGCTTTTGTCTCTACTGCATGTACTGGCTTTTTGGAAGTCTAGTCTGTTTGAATGCATACCTTCCTAGACCTGGATAGAGGAGGGGTGCCTTGGACTTCCCACAGGGCAGGGTACCTTGACTTCTCTTAGGACTGGAGAGGCAGGGGGAGGAGGAGTAGGAGGGAAATGGGAAGAGGGGAAGAGGTAGAAATTTTTAATAAATATATAAATAATAAATAGAATTTCTGAACATTTCCACACGAACTTTTAAAATCCAATCCATAGTCAGTAATCATCTCAAGAAGGAAGTGAAATCTCCTATTCTATAAGTTTAAACTTCATAGCACTAGCTACAAGTGTATTTTATATCCAGCTAAAGTGTCTTTCAAAATGATGAGAAACATCGCTCACATCATGATCAGCCCCAAACAATTTTTTTTTTTNCCAAGATAGGGTTACTGTGTAGCCCTGGCTGTCCTGGAACTCACTCTGTAGACCAGGCTTGGCTCAAACTCGGAGATATGCCTGCCTCTGACTCTCAGATGTTTGAATTAAAGGTGTGTGCCACCACTGCCTGGCTAAAAAGGAAAAATCTTAATTCAGTCATTAAGAACACATAATTTGGGTTTCAACAACAGAATAGAACAGAAAATGAAAGGGAAATTACAGGCCAATCCAATTCTCAAACACAGAAACAAATTTGATTAAACAAAATTTGAGTCCAATGAACCAAATGCTCAATTTTTATATTCTATGATGCACCCAATAAATTCATTTCAGAGAACCAAAAAAAACATAAAAAATATATATTTTATTTTAATTATAGCATGCTCCCTTCTTTTCTGTAACTCCAATGCCTCTGTAAACACCTCTTCACTCTGCTTCTTATTTATGGTTTATTTTTATTAGTTTTTATTGCATGCATGGATGTATATGGATATATATTTCTGAATGTAACCTGTTGAGTCTGTATAATGTTACTTGTGATTATGTTTTTAGGACTCTCTAAAATCTAATTACATTTGGCTCTCTAAAATCAATTTGTATGTACTTCCCTTGAAAAAAATCATCTCCTCTTGCTCCCAGTTCTACTTTGTTGCCTATAGTTCTTTGTGTTGGTTTGAGATCTTGTGTTGTTTTCCCTGTGTAATTTTGTGTGTTTGCAGTTTTCATCCTTATTAAGCTCGCATATAGGGGGCTATATTTCTGATACTTTACAGGTATACTTTCAGATGTTACTGGAAGATAAAATATCACAACAAAGTTAATTATTGTGAATGTTTGAATGAAGTTGTTTCCCATAAGCTCATAAGGAATGGCACTAGTAGTAGGGGTAGCTTTTTTGGTGTAGGTATGAAATTGTTGGAAGAAGTTCACTGTGGCTGGCCTTTGAGGTCTCATATATGCTCAAGCCATTCCCATTGTGTCAAACCACTTCATTTTGCTTGCAGGTCAAGATATATAACTCTCATGTTCTCCTCCAGTACCACGTATAAATTCATACCACCATGTTGCACCATGATGATAATCAACTAAACATGTTAAAATATAAATCACCCCAATTAAATGTTTTTCCTTTAAAAATGTTGCTGTGGTAGTGGTGTCTCTTTACAGCAAGACAAACCCTAACTGAGACCCTGACCCTCTAGATATTACAATATTTCTGAGCCATAAGTATAGGAATGTATTATATGCAAAACTATTATGATTTTGATCTTAATATTTTTCAACACTGAAGTTATGTCTTAGGCTAGTAGATGATGGATGACACATCCCTTTAACATTACCTTATATAATTAGTAGGGACATTAATTCACTGATTAATTTCCTCATTCTATCTATTATGAATAACATATATATATATATATACCTTTGGAAAATACAAGAGAATAAATTATATCTATCCATTAAGAAATAAATATAAATTTATAAGAAATAAGAATAAATATTTATAGAAAAATGTCTCTTCTATAAAGAACAGAATTCTTCATGCTTGTTGATTTTCATGACACATAACTACTTAATATCTCAGAAATTTTCATGAGATTAAGTGCCTTGTCTGTGATCAGAGGTAGGAGTGGAGGTGAGGAGAAATTTTTACAAATCTGGAATTTGGACAAAAGCTAAGTAATGTTAGTTTAGAATACAGATGCAAGAAATTTCAGACAAGACAACTGTCATAGAAGAAGACCAACAAAAGAAACACAAAACATGAACAATATTTCAGAAAAGAAAAATTTTATGTTGTAATTATTATTTTAAAAATTCCTAGAAAATTCAGTAGAGAAATTAAAAATGTGCTTAAATAGTTGATTCAACTTGAAGGGGGAAGTAGCACTTTAGTCTTCATAATAATAGAGTAAGACATACCATTGAGAGGACTTCAGTTACTTACTATAGTATGGAATAAAATTTGGAAACGCCATTCCTGGAAGATGGAGGATTTATTGAAAGGAAAGAAGGGAAATGTGATTAAAAGTGCATGCTGTTAGACTATATTAATAGCTCTTTAGGTCAAATAAAATAAACGTTAAGGAATAATTATGCTCGCTTCAGGAATCTAAACCAGATATTATTATCAAACCATAACTAAATCATCACTGACTTGAGAACTAGGAAAAGATAAATTATCACCACATGGTGTAACAGAATGTCATAATTCCAGGTGACACTGATGAATACTGGTGAATACAAATGACATGACATGATACAGTGTCTAAGCAAACAAGAAATCCCAAATTTTCTAAAATTAATTTAATAAGTCTTATACTATTCTGGGAAGCAGATTTCTTAGCATAGAGAGAATTAGCTGGCTAATGATATTTATTATTTCTTCTACTTTCAACCATCTGAGGTAATTAGACAAAAGTTTGTATTTTGTAATTCTTTTTATAATTCAGGACAGGTACTCCTAGATGGAATACTTAATCTTCCTGATCATAATTAAGCCAACAAATTGGTTTAAATTCTTCAGTCAAAAACTATTCTGAAATACTGATAAAAATTTAGTTTATTGCTCCATTTCTTTTTCAAAGATTAAAACAATTGAGGCTAGAGATATGGTTCATCACATAACAGCAGTTCTATTCCCAGCATGCAAATGTCATTTTACAAACTGCCTTCATTCTAGTTTCAGGGTAGCTTTGTGGGACAGCCATACATAAAATTTTTTATAAAATTGGGCAAGATAATTTAATATTGACAGTATGATATATATTAAGCAGTTTTTGGTCAATGTTCATTTTGAAATATCTAGTTTTAGTATTGAATGTGCAATAGTGCCCTTTTGATAATCACTGAAATGTTTTGGCTCAATATGACAATGAAATACCTAGAAAAGTTCATATTCCAAAACTGTGTGTCTCCTATATAATTTTGTCCCATACATCTCAAAAATATTTACAATCTTCTAAATTTTAAAACCTTGAATAAAAATGCACAATTTCAAATTCATTTTCAATATCTCTAACCCAAGACTCCTGTAAAAAACACCACTCTATTTCTATAAAATGTGAAATATTAAATGAATTAAAAGGAACAATAATGATTGAGTGCTTTAATTTGATATGTTAATTAACAATTTTCTGAATGACAGCACAGAGACTACAAAGTCTATGAAGAAAGAAATGATATGATTTTTTAACATGTCTTATACATAATTTATTTTCGATTTGTTTTTATACACTCCTATAAATTATCATCTTTGTTTCACTCATTGAACTTTTGGCTCAGATATAATAAATAAGTATGGAGACAATTTGCTCATAGTGGTAAATTTAGTAAATGATTCAAGGCACAAGGAGTATTGAGATCCCAAAATATGCCAATGTTTCTCTTCAGATTTACTTGTATCATAGAATTAATATAAGTAAAAGTAAATGAGAGTCCCTTATTATCAATTTATCCCAACTTCATTTCTTTCACAAAATAAATACAAAATATATTGATGCTTGATGTTACATATTTCTTCTCAGCTTTTATCTTGCTTTCAGCTTTTCAGCTTTACTGTGCAACAAACAGAAAATATCTGTCCATCCTCATTGTTCAGAAGATTATCCAAATTCTGACTCTATTTTCACCTTTGTGATATATAACTGGATTTCTAAAATTAAGTGATATAGTGTATAACCAGAAGTATAATAGGTCAGCATGCTGATATTAATTATTATTAACAATTATAATAATAAATATTGAGGAGATATCTATGAGAAAAAGTTTGTGTAGATTTATATGGATAATGAGGATGAATGAAGATTATTGATTCAGTTATTGAAATAGCATAGCAAAAATATTAAAACATTCAAAGAAAATAAACATATAAATTGTCAGATTTTAGAGAGAACATAGTAGAGGCTTATTCTATGTCATATTCTCAGTCAAACCAGGCCAATTTTAATAATTCTTATTGTGTTGTGTTTTCATTCAATTCAAGGAAAATTTTATACATTTATAAATCTTATACAACTATAAATTTTATACCTCTCTCTCTCTCTCTCTCTCTCTCTGCATGTGTATGTGTGCATGTGTTAAGCCCTGTGTTAAGCCAGAATGTAACTTATGGCACTAATTTTTCTCTTTCTACCAAGTGGATCTCTGAAATCAAACTCAATAGAATGAAAAAGGAGAATCACCAAGAAGCCCATTGTCAAACAAGATTGAGGTAAGCAAATACAAGTTAGACCCCGACTCAACATGATGAAAAGCAAGAAATTACTCCTAAAAATATTTCTCTAGTTTTTATATGTATTATTTTACATATGTACATTCAGTTGCAAGATCCCCTCCAATATTATGCAATCTCACAACATGTACAAACATCCTATAAATAAAAAAGTGTTATTTATTAAGTAATCATTTGGTGGAAATGAAAAGAATCTTCTTTTCTGGTTAGTTTTTAATACATAAACAATGACATTTATTTCATGATCATAACATAATGCCTTGACACTCAAGGTACAAAAATGTATATACTCAAATGAAAAAAAAATGTTCACTAAAATCTCATAACAAAAAAGATGGTAAATGAGAAAATAAGTTATTCCAAACTTATACGATGAAGCATTGGTTATGATGCCTATGGTGTTTTTCTTGCTTTCATTATAACTGTAGATATTTTCCCCAGGTTATTATTTGGTTTACTAAACAAAAACTTAAAAAAATACAATGTTAAACAAATAAAGATAATAATTATTGACCCACAGTAGGTTAACAACAAATATTCAATTCCTATTTATATCAAGACTGACTGTAAAACAAACAATTCTGACTCTTAGAACTTTCTTCTGCATTGCATATTTACACTTACCCATAATGTGAAGAAAGTAAAGTTTTCTTAGGCAAAACTAGATAAAGTCTTTTCCAAATGGTCTCTAATTCTATTGCCTTGTATTTCTCATTGCAACCCTTTTAAATATCCCGGCATCTCTTTTCCCCTGTGCCATGCTCAATTTCATTGAATGCATTTATTTTGGATTAGGGGCATAATAACATAATACAACATGACTGATGCAAGTGAATATGATTCATTACTCCATTTCACATCAGTCTAGAAAAATTTGATCAGATGTGGTTAGAAAATTGTTTATCAAGTGATAGCTTTCACTGATATTTTACTCTGAATAGATACAAAGCTCCAGTAAATAACTTCAATATCCATATAGAAATATGTTGTGGAAAAGTTCTCTGCTGAAATATTTTCTGTATTTATTTATGTGTTTTATGATCATACAGAAGCAGTTTATTATTTTAAAGATGTCATAGGTGTTATGGACTAAAAATAAGATACTCAAATTGTGTCCTGTGCTTTTAGGTCTGATTCTGGATATACAATAAATGCACAAAGTTAATTAAAGGATATAATCTTTAATAATTTCAACCTGGAGCTCATTCTTTCGAGGACACTGCCTGCAGAGCAAGCTCCTCAGAACTGTTTGTGTCTATGTGCCTCAGCATGTGCAATCACGCCAGCATTTTTAATGTAGTCCTTCCTTAATCAATTTTTGCACTGTAAAAGAAGAATCCATCAGAGATATCTTCCTAGCAAATAAATTGTCTAATATTGTCCCTGAGTTTCATTAAGCTTTAATTGTTCCAAGTGCAATATATACAGATTCTGATTTCTATTTGAAATGGAAAGCATGTTCAAACATGCTGCTCGGAATAATGCTCCTAAAATAATTTTCAACTGTCGTATTTCCCTCTTCTACTCTTTGGAATCATGTTAGTTTTTTAATTATTTTAGGAATAAAATATGCATTGGAAATCTGATAGGCTTTATAATTTTGGAAAGTTACCTTTTGTGTGTTTGTTTGTTTGAGACAGGGATTATAATGTGTACCATACTCTGTAATGCCCTTTGAAACCAAATGAGATGAGTCACTTTCAAGACAGTATGACTTTAAGACACAATTTATCTATTACATCATACATTTTATATATATAATATATATATATAAACACATTCTGTGTCTTATAGTAATATATACTGATTTGAGAATAAAAACTAAAATATGCATCTTATGGGAAATTATTAAATTTGTGCTTTTCTATACAGTGTAGAGAAAAAAAGATTTTGGTCAATATTTTTATTCAATTAACTAGCAGATCATTTGAAACTAACCAAACTAACTTAGAAATCATTTCTACTCTTAGCTGTTCTTTTCTCTATCAACTCTAGTAACAGTTAGTTTTGAATAATTTTCCTTTGGTATTCTTGTTAAATTATTTGAATAGTGGAATAGAGGGCATGAAATGTACCTCTGTGTAATTTGCTTCCCTCACAAGCATAAGGTTCTGGGTTCCTGCAATGGTGAAAAAATGTATATTGCTGCTGAATGTTGATTCCTATTTGTTGTGCATCAATTGAGAGACCAAAGCAGAAGACTGAACCATATCCGAGGCTATCATGGGCATAAATTGTGTCTTAAAGTCATACTGTCTTGAAAGTGACTCATCACATTTGGTCTGGTGAACAGATATAGGACTCCTCATGCATATTTGGTTTTGATAGAACATTTCAAATATAGTACTAGATATATAAACAACATTCAAGGGTGGGCTCCGGGCCTGCAGTAGATGGCCAACTGAAAACAAACTTAATGGTATTTGCATACCATGATGTTGAAGCATTTGTCCTTTTTTTTAAAATAAGTTTTTGCATTTATTATATCTTGGTTGTGGTTTCTCTTCCTCTATCCCTCCCAGTTCCTTCCCTTCTACCCCATCCATATTCACTGCTTTTCTGTCTCTCATTAGAAAACATACAGGCTTCTTAGAGATATTAATAAAGTAAAATACAAAAACAAAAGCAAAAACAAATACATCAAAATATGACACAAACAAACAGAAAGAAAAGAGCCCAGGACAATGTGCAACAAACAAATGTATAGACACAGACACACTCTAATTCTCACACTCAGGAATGCCAAAAAATGGAACAGGAAGACATAATATATATCAAAGGACATCTATAATAATAAAGAAGAAAAAATAAATATTAAAAATTAAGAAAGCCCTGACATGACATTATCACCCAATGATGTCACTGAGTTCATTTTCTGTTGCAGTTTAGTGCAGGGCAGGCAACCTATCCTTAAGATCAACATCTAAATTGAGTTAAGGCCCAATCCACAAAATAGAGCAAATACCAGACACTGTTTGCACAACCAACAGCTGGAGACTAAATAGCCTAGAGACCAGGGTAAAACCAAGTACTGGTCTAGAAAAAGTACTGATAAGATAACTCCTAATAGTTTTGCTTCTATAATCATAGATTGAGTCCTTATTCAGGCATCATGAGAGAGGCTTCCACCAGCAAGAGATGGGACAAATACAGAGCCCCACAGCCAGCAATTACATATAGATGAGGGAAGGGAAGAGAGATCTTAGAACACACAGCTCTAAATAAAATATCTCCATCAAATCAACAGAAAGCAGAGTGAGTCAGAGGGGATAGAGGATACCAGGAGAACAAGGTTCTCTGAATTAATTAAGCAAGGCTCATATAAATTCACAGAGACTGAAGGAGCAAGAATCAAGCCTACAGAGGCGTGCATCAGGACTTATGGAGTACAATATTTTCAGCTTTGCATTTTTATGAGACTCTGTGTCTATGGAGTGGGTGTCTAATTCTTTTCTTGAATTTCTGTCTTTAAAATTGATTTTTTGAGCAATACATTTTTCTCTGCTCCCCTCCCTGATTCTCCCTCAACTCCAACCCTCTCCCATTGTCCCCCATGCTCCAAATTTACTTAGGAGATCTTGTCTTTTTCTTCTTCCGTTGTAGATTAGATCCATGTATGTCTCTCTTAGGGTCCTCATTGTTATCTAGGTTCTCTGGGATTGTGATTTGAAGGCTGCTTTTCTTTGCTTTGTACATAAAAACCACTTACTAGTGAGTAGATATATTTATCTTTCTGGGTCTGTGTTACCTCACTCAATATAATGTTTCCTATATCCATCCATTTGCCTGTAAATTTGGAGATATCATTAGTTTTTCCTGCTGTGTAATACTCCATTGCCTAATTCTGTGCATATTCTTGGGACTATTTTCCTTCTGTTGGTTGGCTTGTCCAACTTTGATGTGATGGTTTTGTTTTATCTTACATTTTACTTTATTATATTTGGTTCTTATTACCTAGAAGCCTATTTTAAAAAAAATGAGCAACAAAAAAGTGTGAATTTGGAGTGGGGAAGAGATGGGAAGAGTATGAGAGAACAGAGAAAGAAGAAACTGTAAAAAAGATATATTGTATAAAGTCTATTTCAATAAATGAAAAAAAATTAAAAGAAAAAAACATAGTAGTTTATATCCCCAGTAAGATTTACTTGAGGGAAAATAAATTGTCAAGTCATTGTCAGTTGGATATTCTTTCCAGATTTTTGTCTGAGCACATTTTTGAAATTTTTTGGTTATGTATTATGATTTCTGATTTTAATTTTGTATGTGTTTTGTGTATGCATGTGTCTCTACATTTATATATACTGCTCATGCCTTTTCTTTGATCTCCCCTACCTTTTTTCTGCTTAATTGTCTTATCATATTCTTGTTTCTGTTTTGCTGTTGTTTTTGCCTGCTTGCTTTATAAATACAGAGAGAAAGAAGGCTTGAAATTGGATGGGTGAGAACGTAAAGAGGTGGGGAGATGAAAAGGATCTGTCAGGACATAATGGAGGAGAAATCATGATCAGAATATATTATATGACAAATTCTATTTTGAATTAAAATATCTAAGTATTATGTGTGCTTTTCTGTACATTGGCATGTGCACTTGAACACAGTTGTCTACAGCGACCAGAAGTGCCACATCTGAGAATTGGAATTACTAAGTGGTTGTGTGCTGTCCAGTATATGTGATGAAAATACAATTTGGTTCCTCAGGAATAATAGTACAGAATTTTATTAGCTTTGCCATGTTTCCAACCCTAAAATCTACTATTTTAGCATTTTTGGAATGTTTAATGATTTTAAAAATCTATTTTATCAAGCTTCTATAAAATATAGTTAAATATTTTATCACATACCTCTTGTTATTGCCTAACCTTTTATCATATTTATCATTATACCTTTCTCAAACTTTATTTTATTTTCATAGAAATGATATCATATTGTAATTATGTCCCTATAAACTGTTTATTTCACTGAGCATAATTTTATTCAGGTTGGTCCATGATGTTACAAATGGTAGTTTCTCACTTTTTCAGAATGTATAGTGTATGTATATTTGCAATACATTGACCTCTTTACTCATATTCTCATTTCTTCCACTCTTCAAGTGGACCTTGGGACCTCAGTCCAGTGATCTGATGTGGGTCTCTGTCTCTATTTCCATCTGTTGTTAGACGAAGGTTCTATGGTGATATTTAAGACAATCATCTGTCTGACTACAGGTCAAGGCCAGTTCAGGCGCACTTTCTATTCCTTAGGGTCTCAGCTGGTGTCATCCTTGTGGATTTCTGGGAAATTTTCTAGAGCCGAGTTGCTTGCTAACCCTAAAATGGCTCCCTCAATGAAGATAACTTTCCTTGCTCTCATATCTGTCCTTCCTCCATCTCAACTATCCCATCCTCTCAAGCTCTCCTCAACCCTCACCATCTCTCCTCCTCTTTCCCTTCTCCCCTTCCTACTATGCCCAACCCCATACTCTCAAATTTTGTCAGGCGATCTTGTCTGCTTCCAATTTTCAGGTGGATCTACATATGTTTTACTTTGGGTTCACCTTATTACTTAGCTTCGCTAGGATCATGAACTATAGAGTCAATGTGCTTTGTTTATTGATAGTATCCACTAATGTGTAAATACATACCATATTCATATTTTGGGGTCTGGGTTATCTCACTCAGGATAGTGTTTTCTAATTCCATCTATTTGCATGCAAAATTCAGGATGTCATTTTTTTTTTGCCTCTGAGTAGTACTCTAATGTGTAGATGTGTCACAATTTCTTTATCCATTCTTCCATCGAGGTGCATCTATGTTGTTTCCAGGTTCTGGCTATTACAAATAATGCTGCTATGAATATAGTTGAACAAATGCTTTTGTAGTATGTTTGAGCATCTTTGGGTATATTCCCAAGAGTCGTATTGAGGTAGGTTGACTCCCACTTTTCTGAGAAACCGGCACACTGATTTCCAAAGTGGTTGCACAAGTTTGCGTTCCCACCAACAATGAATGAGTGTTCTTACTCCACATCCTCTCCAGCGTAAGCTATCATTGGTGTTTTTGATTTTGACCATTCTGTCAGGTGTAAGATGCTATCTTAAAGCTGTTTTGATTTGCATTTCTCTGGTAGTTAAGGAAGTTGAGCAGGTCCTTAAGTTTTGACAATTTGAAATTCTTCTGTTGAGAATTCTCTATTTAGTTCAGTACCCCATTTTTAAAATTCTGTTATTTAGAATTTTAATGTCTAATTTCTTGAGTTCTTTATATATTTTGGAGATCAGTCCCTTGTTTAATGTGGGGTTGGTGAAGATCTTTTCCCATTCAGTAGATTGCCTTTTTGTCTTATTGACAGTGTCATTTGCTTTACAGAAGCTTCTCAGTTTCAGGAGGTGCCATTTATTCATTGTTGCTCTTATTGTCTGGGCTACTGGGGTTATAATTAGGAAGTGGTATCCCGTGACCATGCATTGAAGGCTACTCACCAGTTTCTCCACTATCAGCTTTAGTGCGGTCGGATTTATATTGAGGTATTTAATACATTTGGAGTTTAATTTTGTGCATGGTGATAGATATGGATCTATTTTCATTCTTCTACAATTTGACATCCAGGTATTCCAGTACCATTTATTGAAAATGTTTCCTATTTTCCATTGTATAGTTTTAGCTTCTTTGTCAAAAATCAGGTAAGTTGCTTTTATTATATTTAGATATGATCCTTCTATCCCTAATCTCTCCAGTACCTTTATCATGAAGGGGTGTTGAATTTTGTCAAATGCTTTTTTGACATCTAATAAGATGATACTATGGGTTTTTTTTAAGTTTATTTATATGCTGAATTACATTGATAGATTTTCATATGTTGAACCACCCTGCATCTCTGGGATGAAGCCTACTTGATCATAATGGATGATTTTTTTTTTGCTGTGTTCTTGGATTCAGTTGTGGTATTTTTTTAAATATAGATAGCATAATGTTTCCTGCTCTTTTCTCAAGTAGCACTTTAATGATTTTTGGGTCCATATAAATTTTAGAATTTTTCTAGTACTGTGAGGAATGTGATTAAAGTCTTCATAAAAACTGTATTCAGTCTGTGAATCATTTCATGTAGTTAAGATAATAAAATATTACTGGTTCTTCGTTTGTGAAAAAAAATAATCTTTCTAGAATTTAATATTATTTACAGTTATTTTTCCTGAGAGATTTTTAATTTTAAGTTGATTTTATTTTACCCCTTTGGCTGAATTTATTACTCGATATTTTAAATTTTTATATCTGTTGGTATTTTCTTTTCTTTATTTGCATTATAGATCATTTCCTGTTGGCATGCCATAACAATACTGATTTAATGTGTTGACTTTGTATCTTGCAAATATTATAAGTTTAGCTTTTATAGTTCATTGGTTTTCTTTAGAATTTTCCAGATATAGAATAATATCTATAAAAAGTAACAATTATATTTCTGGGTCTCCATCATGGATGAAATTTATTGTATGTCTTTATTTATCCTGATCATTTTGGCTAAGACATCTAACTTCAGTTAGAATAAAGATAAAATTTTACATGGAAATCTTAAAAATTTTTGATTTGGCATGATTTTGGCTATTAATTTACTATAAATAAATAAATAAATAGTCTTTATTATATTGAGAGACATTTCATGAATAAAATATGTATTATTTTAATTGAGAAATGCTATTGATGTCATATAAATGCTTTTTGTATAGAAAATTACTATATTGTTTTTTGTCATATTGCATTTATAAATTTGTATATGTAGAGCTATATTTTCATTTCTGGGTTGCATCTCCACTGACCATGGTAAGTAATGGCAATGTTCATTTCTATTCCTGAGTACTTTCTTTTGTGTTTTTGCATGTATATTCACCAAAGGTATGCCTGAGCAGGGGAGAGAGCTCAACAATTTTGAGCACCTGTTGCTTTTCCAGAAGACCAGCCTTTGTCTCCCAACAGTTACATGACACCTCAGAGCCAGGTATCACTTCATTTCAAGGGTATCTGGTCACTGTAAACCCTGCACAAAAAGACTACATGTATATAAAACAACCCCAAAGTAAAATAAAAGTAATCTTTAGAGAGCATATTTTCCTATGGTTATTTACACTTTTAAAAAGTTTTTAATTGTAATAGAATTAAATCACCTTACCCCCTTCCTTTTCTCTTTCCAGTGATTGCATGTAGCATTCCTTATACCACTCCTATTAACCCCAACTCTTAAGTTTATAACTTCTTTGACTTTGATCGTTATTGATGCATATGTGTGTATGTATATGTATACACACATATGTATATACATGTGTGTATATATGTATATATGAAACTTGTTGAGTCCATTTTTATTGTGTACATATTATTTGAGGGCTTTCCACTCTGCCTTGGACAACTGTCAGAGCCCCAAATTTTTAATCCATTCAAACTTGATTAAATGTCAGAATTCAAACTCATTCTTGCTCCTCATTAAAAAAAAAAAACAGGATGTTTGGCCAAAGGTGTAGCTACTGACTATCTTGTTACTCAAAAAGCAGACAATAGTATGTTTGACTTAGGGAGTGGATACTAGGTATTTTGAGAGGTAAGGAGGTAATTATGCTTACAAAGAAACCTCCCTCTCACTCCTCTACAATAGTGGCCCAACCATAGTGTCTGGGCTTTATTGCTACTTGTGGGAAGCAAAGTCAGTGGGGTATTGACCGCACTTCCACCTGGCCTGGCTTTCAGTCACCACAGTCTCACAGCCATGGTCCTGGGCAATGGTGTTTGCCCATGTACCTGCAATGCAGCAGGGTGACCACTAACTTTGCGAGCCACAACTTCCAAAGTTGCTGGCTCTCAGAATTACCTTTCATCCATTCAGTATGCTGGCCATTGCTGCCCTAGTCCAGTGGGCAATTGTGGGCAATGACCTCTGGGAGCTGTCACCATTCCTTGCCCAGAGAAAATAAGTTAGGGATATACTTTGTCCACAATGAATTTTTGACCAGAAGAAAATGGAGAATATTTTTCATAAATTTCAAAATAATGATTTGTTCACCATTGCTTTTTCTCAATTTTTGAGCTAAATTGATAATCATTTTTCAGCTGATTGATTGTTACAATTTGCACAAATGCATTCCTTGGTATTTCCTAAAATTATGATGAAATATCCCAGAAAAGATGTTATTCAGGTTTTTACTGATGATCCCTCCAATAGAAGAACTGCCTATACTATTAATGGTAAAGGTTATATAGTATAAACAGTTGCACCTCCAACTCAGATAATAGAATTATAAGATGTAGCTATGATCTTCTAGCTTTTGTAGATAGTTCATTTAATTTATATACTGGTAGTCACTGCATTTTCAAAGCTCTTCAAGTTATAGAAACTGCTCCCTGTGTTGGAACTAGTAATGGTCAGGTTAAAATGCTGTTCCAGCAAATTCAAGATGTCATTTATCAAAAAAAAAGCTACCATGCTTTATGGCTCATATTATTAGAGCTCATTCCAGTCTCCCTGGTCCTCTAATGAATGGTAATGAGTTAACTGATAAGTTAACATGGATAGCCACCTTGTCAAAGGTAGAATTGGCTCAACAGTCACATGCCTTTCATCATCAGAAAAGCACAAGCTTAAAAGAACAATTTGGTCATACCAGTAAATTGCTCATCAGATTGTTAAGCAGTATGATGCATTCTTGAAATATTTGCCTCTGCCTCCCTTAGGGGTAAATCTTTGAGGCCTTCTTCCTAATTATTTATGGCAAATTGATGTGACTCTTCTAGCATAATTTGACAAATTAAAATAAATGCATGTATCAGTCAATACCTATTAAAAGTTCTTGATAGCCACTGTGAAAACTGGTGAAGCTACCAAGCATGTGATAACTCATTGCTTAAAATATTTTCATATGTAGGAATTCCTAAAATTATAAAAATGAATGAGTCCGTATATATTAGTAAAGCATTTCAGAAATTTTGTTACCAATGGAAAATTGAGCATAAAACAGACATTCCTTATAATCCGAAAGGACAAGAAATTGTGGAACCTGACAATGGTACCTTTAAAACAAAAATTCAGAAGATAAAAAAGGGGAGCTATATCTTCAGCCACCATATAATAACTTGAATCAATCTGTCTTTAGTCTACATTTCTTGAATATGGATGCCCACAAGCAATCTGCTGCAGACAGATTTCAAAATGATGGCACTACAGTAAATTTTTCCCAAGGGAAATGGAAGAATCCTTCCATTGGGTTATGGAAGAGTCCTGACCCTGTTTAAATATGTGGTCCAGAGCATTTTTTTCACATTAAGAAAATAAAGCTCAGTGGTTGTCTGAGCATTTGGTGCATTGCGTTGAACAGAGGAATGCTGGAATGCTGGCCCTGATGATATTGTGGCTGCCAATGCCCCCAAAGGAGTTGAAGTGAGAAGTGCTGAACATATGTTCCTGATCATCTGATAATTTATGCTGATATCTGGGAAGGGAAGGAGATTATGTGATGGTTAATGATGTCTGACTTCTTGATAGACCTTCTGTACCAGTTTCACATACCTTTGTGTGTTTTAATTATTCTGGATTCAGCCAAAGAATGCCTACTGGGTGTTTGGATATTTTATCCCCTCTATGTCTTGGGAAATGGAGATCACTTTTGCCAGTGTAGTGTCCATCTGTTGTTACAATAAATTCCTAGAGAACATGTGCCTCAGAAATTTCCCCTGTGTGGGAAAGAGACTTATTGGAACAATCAAACACTATTATGGAGGCCATGCATGGCTTAAGCCACTCTTCAGTATATCACCAGATTCTAGAAATGTGTGCTATATTGGTCAAAAAAAACAAACTATAGAACTGGACAGAACCCACCTAAAACTGATAAGGAGGAGTGGGATAAAGATTTTGCTGCTGGTATTCAGTACTTGGGGACTGAAACAATTCAAACATATCTTTGGATGCCAATAGTAGCAGTACATTTGATTTTAGGGAAAGGCAAAGACTCATACATCACCTACCTCCAAAATATTTCCTTCTGTTGACTGAAGTTATGAGAATTTTAATTTAACCAATTGTGTCCATTGTTAATATTCTGACTGGAATTATGTTATTGAATTGTTAATGTTTGCAACCTCTTCTGTTCACTAAGATTATGTTACTGTTTGGGAAAATATTAGAGCTCATCTGAGAAGAATGCACCATGATGCTAATGAGTTATAATATTTGATGCATTCAACAAAGAAAATTTGGATTTTGATGCACCTAAAACATTTGAAGACACACTGAACTAATTTGTATATAACATTCCATTTTCATCATCTTTTACTCCTTTATTAGGTGGTACTGTAGTCATGATAGAAAGTTGTCTCAGATGTCCATGGCTTTAAGTTATACACTCTCCATTAACCATTTATAAGCAGAGGCTAGTAGTCAAAGATGTGTAAGATCTTTGGACTCCTATCAACCAAAAACAGGACACACATGATGTTTATCTCCATTTATATCTTTTTAATTTATTACTACCATTATTCCAGTATTATTTATATATTTCTGATGTGGGATTTCCCTCTCTATGATGTGCATATGTTTTATTATCATATGTTAATAAAGAATTTGCTTGGACCTATGACAGTGAAGAATAGAGTATGGTTGGAATTCCAAGCATAGATAAGGGAGAAAGTAGGTAGAATCAGAGAGATGCCATATAGCTCCTGAAGGAGACAGATGCCAGTACCTTACCAGCAAACCACAAGCCTCATGGTAAAATATAAAATAATGGGAATGGGTTAATTTAAGATGTAAGACCTAGCTAGAAATACACTTAAGCCCTTGTCCAAACAGGATTTTAATTAATATAGTTTCTGTGTGATTATTTCAGGTCTGGGCAACCAAGAAATGAACAAGCATTCTCTACTACAAATTGGGACTGCAATGTCAGCAAATAGATCCACATAAAGCCTGATAGAACATGGAAAGAAATTCCAAACATAAAAAATAAGTTAAGCATGGTTTCATGACATTAGCATATTATTTGGTGGGTTCTGTTTGCTAGAAGCAAGCAGAGGTACAATTCCTCCAAAAGAAGGCTTTCTGATTGAGCAATACCAAAAAAAAAACTGTGCAGCTCCTTTAAGAAGAATTCATTGGTTGTGCTAGTTGGACAAACAGCTCTGGCTCTTTCAGTAGGCCGAGAACTTGAATGGAGTTAATAGGCAGTGTGCTGCAAGTTACTTGGTGGCAGCATGGGCCAACTTCTTTCAGAATTAAGCTGGTAAATGTGATTCTTACCTGGCAGTCCCAGAGCTAGCAGTAAGGTACCTCTGCAATATCAAAAGTCTGAGAGAGGCAGGGTCAGACTCTAGAGCTGTCACAACCACACTGCTTAAAATCTTTAAAATACTTCTGGTCAAAAATTTATTACAGATATGCAATAAACACAGATTCAGATAAAGAAGGCCTCTAAATGGGTCACAGTGTTAAATCCATGTATATAGGCTTGAGAGAGAGAAGAAAAAGAGTAGAGACAGTAAAAGTAATACACAAGAGTATAGACAGTCATAGATTAAAGGAGTAAGGTTAATCAAATAAATATTATACCTGTAGAAAAAGTAATAGAGTAAGAAAAATAAGCCATGTCAAGATGGACCATACAGAGAGTCTGGATAGTATACATATTATTGTGTTTTCTTAGAATTTTTTACGGTGAATAAGCTAAGTATAGGGAGACATTTTATTGTATAGTCTGCTAAGCTAAATCTACACACACACATACACACACACACAGAGAGAGAGAGAGAGAGAGAGAGAGAGAGAGAGAGAGAGAGAGGAAAGAGAAAGTCTTGACTTCAAAATTGAAGTCTAAAGAAATGTTGAAGTTTTGGAAAGAGATTCTGCTTTTGTTTCCACAGAGGATTCCTTCCAGACTAATGTGACTAATGTGGTTTTATGGATCAAGACCACCCAAAGGGTCTCAATGAAGACCTAAAATACTTTGCCCAACCAAAAGAAAGAAGCATTACGGAGAAAAATGCCCAAATTTCCTAAAGGATTGTTTGTAAATGTTTGTTTACATTTAAAGAAAGATATGCTATAGAAATTAATACTTGGCATTGGTATGGATCTTGGTTTATTGATACAAATTTAAGGTCAATTTTGCTATATTCTATTCCTGCTCCTGATTAAGATATTGTGTTTGTCCTGTTCATTGAAAAATGCAATGTATAATTAAGAAATGCAGGTTAATTGATAGTCATCTATAATAGTCAGGCTTGTAGTCATTTTATTTAGGTTTTCCAGATGTACAGATATATATTTTAGATGGATACAAACCTTTCAAAGACTAACAGAATATGGCATTTTAAATGTTTTAAGAACTTAGGAATTTTCATGACAATGAGACAAATCTGCTTGTAGCAGCACCAATCTACTTCAAGAGGATGATGGGCACTGAAGAGGTTCCTCATGAAGTTGATTAGGTATTGACAAGTGTTTTCTGTCCTGCCCATTCCCACAGCCATTCAGTCCCAAAGAAATACACAGATGCCTATATTAATTATAAAATGGTTGACCTATTATGACAGGTTTACTTACATTAACCCGTAATTCTTGTCTGTGTTAGCCACGTGGCTTGGTACCTTTTTTCAGTTAGGCCTTCTCATCTTGCTTCCTCTGTGTCTGGTGATGATACAGAACAGAGTGATCCTTTCCTCTTTCCAGAGTTCTCCTGTTCTGGTCACCTGGCCTATACTTCCTACCTGGTTACTGCCCAATCAGCATTTTATTAAAGCAATACAAGTGACAAATATTAACAGGGTAGAAGAATATTGTCCCATGGTACCCCCACCTCTTTTCTTCAAAACTAGAACTCTGAATCTAATCTTTATGTTTACCTTTTCTCAAACCATTATCCATAACAACTTGCAACTAAAACTCTAAACAAAGTTGAATATCTATGATCCAGTTTTGGGAATGTGAACATAATTTTCCAGGCTATTCCTGGTTATTGGAGATGCTGATAATCTTATGGGAAGCTAAAGAAAATTTAGAATTATGGTGAAGTTTTGACTGGAATATTCTCTGAGGCTTCATCATTTCAGCCAGCTGTAGTGAAGAGGCGAGCAGGCCTGCTTTTTGTGCTGCCTGGCTCCCACACTGCTAGCTTATACCCCTAAATAACAGCACATAAATTGTATTCATTTAAGCACTGTCTTGGCCATTATATCTAGCCTCTTCTTGGCTAACTCTCACACCTTAATTAACCCATATATAGTAATCTGTGTATCACCACAGGGTCGTGGCTTACCAGGAAGATTCTAACCCA
>LOEQ01008366.1:1751-17131 GCA_001685075.1 Bramus lutescens | reverse complement strand
TATTAACCAATGAAAGTAACACATAGACAGATGACCCTCCTACATCAGAGGGAAGTGTAGAAAAAATGTTTACAGAAAATAGAATAAGTAAATGTGTAAATAAAATAAAATAAATGAAAGCAATTTTAAAAGTTGGGTGGAGACAGAAGTTCAGATGCAGTCTGAGGACCTGTAGAGAAAGGATAGCCCATTCAATATGAAGATTTTGAATTGAGAATAACTTGTGTCTGGATGCTCTGCTTCTCTAATCTTTTAGCTTTTGACTCCTAATATCTGACTATGGATTTTATTATTAAGATAAATTTGAATTCACACTACACATAGCAATCAACAACTGTCAATGTGCAGATAATAAGAGGTCGTGGAGTGCTCATGCTTAAATGGGACATACACACTGCATCTCTCCCTCAAGCATCAGGGATCTTTATGACACTGGAAGTATAACTATTAAAGAAGCAGAGGCGGTCAAAACAGGGATTTCCAGACACAAGAGTACAGTTCTACAAAAACTAACAGAAATTATGAATGATAGCTATAAGTCCTATGTAAACTCTAGCCAAAAAGGGAAAGGTGGACATGAAATTCTATGACCAGGTAAGCAGCTATTAGAATTGAATTGCTGTGGTGAAAGGGAAAGCCAGTGTTTTAGTATTAAACCTGGTAGGACAATATACAAGGTAATCTCTATAGCCAAACTAGCTGGACAACAAAAACTAGAATTAATAGAAAAAAGAGAAGGAAAGAAAAGAAAAGGGTTCAATGCTTACCAAAAGCTATTTCCTAACCTCCACATACCATGGCATGTGCATGCACACACACACACACACAGACACACACACACATACGTATATACACACACATAAACATACACACACTATATAAGTATAGATAAAATTTATTAAATAAATGTTAGTATAAGCATTTATATTTATGAAGTAAGGAAGAAAGAGCTGCAATTATTTTAACAAAAAGTAACAGGGATTATCATTAGCATGCAGAATAAACATGTTTGCAAGACTTGCATATCTTTCCTTTTAACACACCTTTGTTTTACACAAAAATCCTTAACATTCAATACATTTAATTTTCTATTATTAATCTGAGATATTATAGTTGGCCAGAATAGAATCTAACAATCTGACTTTATACTTCTTTTTGTTCTAATACAACTTGAAGGTGTCTGCTATTAAAAATGCACATGTTAATTTGATGTAAATAGCATACACATGACAAACCAGTAAATACTGAAGCATGAATAAAAATAGTATACCTATATACACATTAATAAGAAACATGAAGAACCAAGATGGATAAATATAAACACAAAGTCCAATTGTTATATGAGAGCATTTGTGGTTAAAAATATTGTACTTAAATTACAAATAATGATATATTCCCTAGAAATAGGTGCCCCCTAGTTATAATTACCCTTCCCTAATTAAGCAAAGAAAGCTATGAATCCTGAAATGTAGAATCATTAACTTTTCTAATTTTCTTACTATTAACATTATTTAATTGCCTATCTCATTATTTACACTTTGAAATATTTTTCTGTATCAGGTAACAAAGCTTATAACTAAAGTTTGGCCAATTTTTAACTTCTTCTGGAATCCTTTAAATAGGTAAGTAATAAGAATAACAAATAATAATAGTAATAATAATAATAGTAATAGTCAAAAAACTATATCAGGTTAGATTTTCTTTTCAACAATTAATTAATACCTGTCTTACAAAGTGATTTTGCATCTTATTGTGAGCATTCCTTCCAAAATTTTTTCTCTTTTTGCTGCATATTGACAGGGTTTTGAGAATTCTGGCCTAGAATGCACTACTTAAAATAGTGTTGCACAGACAACAGATTTTTTTTCTTTTCAGACTAGTGATATTTATGCTTTGTTGTCTAAGAAACTGCTAAAAAGGTCAAAAGGTGAGCCAGGTTGTTGTTGAGATTCTTTGGTCTTCTTATACCTACCTTTTTTGAATTTCACATTATAATAGAAAATACAGCATTTAAAGAGAAAAAAGCATCTATAGAGAATCTATGATTTGATCAGCAAATTACACAATACTTTAAAATAGTAATAATCCATATGTCTTTCAGGAAAACAAAATTTTAATTTGAACATGGTGAGAAATAATAAAAATCTAAAGAATTTTCCATTCTTAATAGGAAATCCATGTATTTTTAAATCTAGATTATTACTTAAAATCTTTACAAACAAAAACTAAAATGACACAGAAATTGATCCAAATAGAAGACAAAATAACCCAGTAACATTCTCTATGTTTATTAAATGTTGGTATTTATACATAAATTACACCTGTTTTGTTACATTAGTCAATAGTGAATATAATTATACTCAAAAACTTTATGTATTTATTAGAGGTATTCTTATTATCAAACCATGAAAGCTCCATTATTATTGACGTGTACTTTTTCCAAGAAATCCAAGTAGGTTTTGGCTCACTTTGAGATAAAGAATATATTGAATTTTTAACTGTTTGATTTTCTTTTATATTTTACAGATTTATTTTAAAATTTTTAAATACGCTCTTATTTTAAGTACTTTTCTTTCACGTATATACAACTAGAGTGCTGTATTATTATAATTCTGTAAGGCTCTTTAAAGTTTTTGACTTAACATTTGCTTATTGATGTTCACCTCTGCTAATGTGAACCCATGATTTATTACATAATATTCCATAATTTGTATTTATTATGTATAGACATATAACTAATTTCCAATTCTTTTATTACCAATGTAAAAATGCTTAAACGTTTGTGTATATTTTATGCATTTCATATTCTCTCCATGTATGTATATATATATTACATATAAATATATCCATATATACACACATACATATAAACATGTGTGTGTATGCACATGTGTGTGCGCATGTAAAATTTTCAAGGGCATATATGTGTGATATTACTGGATAATATGTTAATGTCGGAAGTCCTTCTGTGTGTGGTTGCTTTTATTGGAATATGAACAAAGCTGTTTCAGCCAATGATGTAGCAGAGTAAAGTCAGTTAGGAAATCTGAATAGTCATATATAGGGAGAGTAGGCAGAGTCAGGGAGATGCCATGTACCTGCCTAAGCAGACAGATCCTGGCCAGAGCCTTACCTGTAGGTCATAGCCTTTTGGCGATGCATAGATTAATAGAAATGGGTTAATTTAAGATGTAAGAGCTAGTTAAAAATACAACTAAGCCATTATACCAAGCAATATTGTAATTAATATAATTTCTGTGTAAATACTCAAGGCTGGGTGGCTGGGAAATGACCAAGCAGTCTTCATTTACAAAATGGTACCAATATGTATGGTAAGCCACACACTTTTGGTCTGGGTGCTTGTATGCCTGCTGGGGGTTAGGAGGAAAGTAGCTGAGAGTATGCCTACTGCTCAGAAGCTCTGCCAGGGAAAGCCGCTAGATTGGGTCTGCTAGGCTTGCATAAGCAGAAAAGCATGGTGGATTCCTGCCACCAGACAGAGATATTTCCAGGCCTCATAGCATGCTGCATGGCAGATTTAGCTTTTACTCAGACCAAATGGTTTTACAGCCTGATATGATAGATAATAACATTGACATAGATTTTCTTCTCTTTACTATTAATATAAATCTTTTAAGATAATTGTGCATTATTTAGTTTTACTTCTTAGAAAGAATATTTTATGTTGATTTATATACATTCTTCTATTTCAGATACAGATTACATTTTCATGAAAATTGTAATTATTCAACTTACAATTTTATCATTTTGCTATTATACTTTTAGAGCAAAAGTTATTAATTTTATCATTTCTCAATACAAATGTTTTAGTTTTATTAGAGATTAAGTAATTATGATCTTTATAAAAAATATGTTCCAAACATAGTAATACAGTTATCATATTTTTATTATCTTCTAGATGCCAACTGCAGTTTTTTACCTCTAATATTTTATTGATATAGTAACTGTATTGAGATATGAATTGAAAACTATATACTTCAGGGGAGGGATAAAGGAGAATATCTACCATAGGCTCATTTATTTAAATGACTGTCTCCAGTTGGTGGAACTTTTTGGAAGGATAAGGAAGTTTGCAAGGAGCTTGAAATTTGAGGTTTCAAAAGACCCATGAGATTCCATGTCTGTCTCTCTCTGTGACTCTTTATCTCTCCACCTCTTCATCTCTCCCTTTCTATCTGTCTCTGCTTCTGCCTCTGTTTCTGTCTCTCTTTCTCTCTCTCTGGCTTCTGGTTCTTTATCAAAATATAAGTTCTTAGTTATGGCTCTAATCCCACAGCTGCTTGCTTGCTGCCGTACTCCCTCATGGTAGCAATGACTTCATTCCCTGAAACTTAAAGAGGAAAAAAAAATCTTATTTTCATGCATACTTTAAATTAATTATTATTTTATTTTCATACATATTTTAATCAATATTTAATGAAAATTTCAGCACTCTCTATTGCTCTTCAATGACAATTTTATCTCTCAATCCCTAATTNTATATATATATATATACACATATACATATATATATGTATATATATATATGGAATCTGTCTATGGATGTTTGTTTTATCGCTTATTTCTCTATTTTCTTAAGTCTAATCAGATACATACTGCTTTCTAACTGAATCAATCATAAAATATAACTTCATATATAGTGATGAAAATTCTTTTATCACAATCTTCTACCTCATTTGACATTTTGTAGAATTTATTATCATATCAGCATTTCAATTCACAAGTGAGTTATATTATCATTTATTTTTATAAATTATCATAATGAGTAAAAACCCTTACAATAAATATATGTAATATACCTTATAAATATATATATATATGAAGTGTTATTTTATATTTTATTTTGATAAATATCATCTATTATTTGAAATATAGTGAAATTGATGCCTAAATTATTGTATTTTCAGATTATAATTAAATTACTTTCATTTATTTACTTTTCTCCTGCTAAAAATTCCAAAACAAAATTGTGTGCATGTGTGTGTGTGTCTAAAATACAATGTGGTAAGTCAATATACTGTTTTTTTAATGTCTCCATGGCTGACCCTTTGGCATTGGAAAACTAATTGGTATGCTCTTTTCTGTGGAGGATCACCTCTCCACCTCCAAGGTTTCCTCAGATGCCTGTTATTATTGTAGTATTGAAGCCTTAGAGAGCTTTTTTCTGCCCCTTTTGGAATTCACACTGGTGTCATCCTTGCTCATTGTTTTGGTAGTCATGTTGCTGAGAATTTCTGGGTTTAGCTTTTGATATTATTAGGAAACAAAAACCTCACATCAAAATACCTGATCTTCTTGACTTCACAATATTTCCAATCTCTCTTGTTTTATACTCCCAAATCTTTAGGCTCTGCAACATTTTGTATATGTATCCCTTGGTGCTGTACTCTACAACTCTGCATTTTGATTGATTGTGATATTCTCTAGTAGTCTCTGTCTATTGCAATGAGAAGTTTCCTTCATGAATAAATACTATACTTATCTATGGGTATAAGGATAGATATTTATAGATGGTTGTTAAAGGATAATGCGGGTTTAACAAATCAACAGTTGTATATTCTCCACCAGTAACCATTACTTTACTAGCACTGACTAGTTAGATTTTTTTTTAAGATTTACAGTTTTGCCTCTCATATCTCTTCACTCAGTTTGTGGATTTTTTTTATCTTTTCTTTTGCTAAGACCTAAAGAAACTAGAAAAAATGAGAAATCTCTCATTTTAATTTTATTGCACTCAAAATTACTGATTTTCATGTGCTGAATTTTTAAAAAATAAGTTGATTGTGACAACTTCATATGAAACAAATATGTTCATTTATTCCAAAAGCATCTGCTCACTGCATTATTCTTTCTTAACTTGATAATTCTCACAATATTTAAAACGTTTTCTTCATTATTATGTTAGCAATGATGATGTGTGATCAGTAATCTTCAGTGTTGTCAGTTTATTGTTTTGAGAAATCAGTGAAACACCAATAAGTGATGGTCCATTCAAATGGGAAATATTGTATATGTAGTGACTGCTTCTGTGTAAGGCTTTCACACATTCCTTTTCTTTTCATTTAGATACCTGATTTTGTTAGAGACAACAGTTTTAAACCCTCTATAAAAAAACATTATAGCATTTCTGTCATTTTAAATAAAAATCTAGAAATCATTACATTTAGTGAGAAAGGCATATAATTAAAGCTAAGAAAATCTGAAAAGAATGTCTTTTGTTTCTGTTACGTAAGAGATCTACCTTAAGAAAATTAGCAGCAATACTTTTTTAAAATCAATTATGCTGATTAATATTTTAAATTATATTTAACCATATGGTAAAAAAATTTGCCTATAATATAATATAAACAGTCTAAATTCCTATTGTTTATACACAAAATTTACACTTAATGAAGTGCTTTTGTTCTTGAATTCTGTTTTGTTCACTTAACATCTTTATCATTTCACCTGTCCTTACTTAATATATTGAATTAACACACAATTTTGACAATGATTGATGCTTTTGATGGTTGTTCCTTCAATGGTGTTTTTGCCTGTTTTTTTTTACCTTCTATTGGTTGTTTGGCAGCATTCACATATTAATAAACATTCTAAAACTACATAACAAGTTAAGCATTAAAATCCAGTGATGACTTTTGGATTTTTTTGTATTTACTCAGTTTCAAAATACAATGTCTTCCTTTTAAAATACTTGACTTTATATCTTATCAACCACAATATTGAATCTATCATGTCAGTGTTTCTTATATTAATTATTCTACATTATCTCATTTGACTAGAACCATGTAGAGGATAGAGTAGATATTCATGAAATATTTGTTGAATCTTAAACATATAAATAAATATGTGGATTATCTTAATGAAATAAATATTTTATAGTTTTCATTTTGCAAGTGTATAAATATACTATACTTTGCATGCATTAGACTAGTAGAGTGTCATAACATGACACTACAGACTGCAGAATTACAAAATGTTGGTAGAAGAAATGAGTTCTGTGAAGCTCACTGGTTAGGTTTCATATCGCTGCCTTTTCACTTGCAAAGTCATTCTTTTGTATTTTTCAGAAAAAAAGATTAATGGTTTCTCTTCTTGCAATAAGGTTTGCAGTTTAGAATTACAATTTTTACTTGAGAGATTTTGATCTCTAAATATGCAATACGATTTTATATAATGAACTTAAAGTCAGAGTGCTTAAAGTTTTATCTGTATCTATTGGGCATCTGTAATTATTTTATTCTTTCCTTACACAGAATCATAACATCTTTACAAATTCTCATTAATTTGTTTTCTTATATTTTTCACTGATGATGATGTCCAGAGCATTTTCAAGATATTGACAATAATCACAGTTTTTCAGATAATAGAGACAAAGGACAAAATCTGAAATATGTATAATAATAGATCTAGGTACTTGTTAGTTTCATTTGACCCTTTATTGCTGTGATTCTTCTTTTTATGTATTTTTCTTTTTTAATTTAGTTTTTCATTTTATAAATTGACAATAAATTGGAAACTACCCTTTTCTTACTGATTTTTCCCACCAATGTGCTAATATACTGAAGTTTTTAATTGATTTGACAAATGTCTTCCAACTTGTTTATATCACTGATTGTGTTGCTTACCAATACAGTGTTCCTGTCCTTACTATCAACACTATTGTAGATGTATGTACTCTTATTTGGCAGACAATAAATTGAATACTCTATTTTATTTTAAGGTCTAAGGCATGTGTCACATTAATCTAAATTTCAATTTATTTCTTTACAACTTGCTTCAAATACTCAACTCACTAGAAAATTACTTATATTTACTTCAATCTTTTCATACTAGTTTATTCAATACAAAAATTTCAAGTTTCTAAGGTAGGTAGAAATCTTGACAAGGGTATCAATAGTTTATCTTTATTTTTAAAAAGTTTAGAAAAAACATTTTAATTTCAGAATGGCTTCTAGGTCTAAAGTCTCAGTGGAAGAGAATTCTGTTACAGGTATAAATATAGGTGAAATAAATTAATTGGAATCACAGAGTATATTAAAGTAGCTTTGTAAAACCTGCATTTTCTTTTCTGTTGTTAGCTAAATGCATTAGAACAAAAAATGATGACCTTCATAGATAAGAATGAAATGAAGAAAAACTGCTTTCAGTTCCAATTTTACCTTGAAGGTTGATTTTTATCAGACATCCTAAATGCAGTTTTTAAACGAAATTTGTTGGCAAGGGTAAGCTTTTAATGTTCTTTTCCATTTTTTCTTAAAATATAATTGTCATTTTAAGCATTGTCATCTATTTTGTTAGTATGATGATTAGAGTAATTTTACTCAATTGAAAAACTGTATAACATAAATGTCTTAGTAACTATAAAATGTGTATCTTCTACTGTAATATGTTCATATATTTTATATATTGGGACTGAATTGTTTCCTTTATATTCAACTAAATATTTCAGATATCTTTTAGTTTCAAATATATTGTTATAAATTTTATTAATACTTAGTTAATAGCAGTAATAAGTATTTTTTTCAAAAATATAATTATCTGCCTGGCATTCTCATTGGAATTCTTTTGGAATTCTCTATTGAAATTTCTATCCCTTCAATATTATCAGACACTATGTACACTATTTGCTTTATGACACTTAATCAGTACAATCAAACATACAAAATATGTCCCTCATTTTTAATCTGAAAAGGACTGCAATAAAAATGGTTAGGCAGTTTACTCAGTTGCATAGCAACCGAGTAATGATTGATTGCTATTAAACAAAAAGCAATAAATTCAATCAAATCTTGTTGGAAATGAAGTTTTAGGCAAAAAATTACTAACTGCTACAACTGATCCATCAAATACATATTGGGCAGTTAACTAAGCTAACAATATGTGCAATATTTGTGTGTATTAAAACACAATTACATACTGAATCTCAATTCAGTTTCCACAAGCAATCAGTAGGTAAATAGATGAATTTAATGTTATTGCTTTATGTTTAGGATTTTAATGAGACAATATCATTAAAATTTTTCATGAGATTTAACCAATATAAACATATCTTTGAAATAATTGACAGTACCACCCTATTTGAGTGCATAGTAGTCAAATAAATAAGTGGAATGAATGTGATTTTAAAGAGTAAACATTTGTATAAACCATTCCAACTGCAATGCAGCAATGTCTAGTTATGGTCTAATGGCAATGAAATATAAATTATTTTCTATTTTTAAAAATCAGTGTGTCATTTGAGATTTTATCCCTTCTGATTGTTCTTTTTCCTCTAAATTAGACTTTAATCTCATACAATGTATCTGAACCACACTTTCCCCTGATTCTACTCCTCCCTGCTTGCCTTCATCACATTTTCCAAGATCCACACTCCACACCCTTTTGTTTTCTTTCAGAAAAGGTTAAGCCCCTAAGAGACAATAACCAAACACCAAGAAAAAAAAGAAGTTACAATAAGATAAGGCAAAATTCCTCATATAGAGACTGGACAAGGAAATCCAGTAGGAGGAAAACAGTCTCCATAGCAAGCAAAGTCAGAGACACACTTTTTCCCACTGTTAGAAATCTCATGAAACCACCAAGATAAAAGCCATAACATATATACAGAGGACCTAATACAGAGCAATGCAGGATTTGTTCTTACTGCTTCAGTCTCTTTGAACCCATATGAGGGCTGCTTAGCTGATTCAGTGGGCCATGTTCTCCTAGAACCTTGTATCTCCTCTGACTCCTACAATCTTTCCTCCCCCTCTTTTGGAAGGTTCCCAGAATTCCGAAGTGAGAGAACCAATGGAGACGTCCAATTTAGACACACATGCACACTCTCTCTGTATAATAACTGGTTGTGGGTTTCTGCTCATGCTTCCATCTGCTGCCTGTGGAAACCTCTCTGATGATGACTCAACAAGGCACCTATCTATGAATATAGAGGAACATCATTAGGAATCATCATATCATTGATCTCTTCCTACTCATATCTGGCTCTACCCTAGGTCCCTGGGCTATCCAGTGTCTGGTTCCTGGCCATCAAGGCAGTGTAGGGCATGGGATCCCTTTTGTAGTGTAGAGCAGGTTAAACCAGAGGTTAATTGGACACTCCCACATGTTCTTTATTACCCTCATTACATATTGCAGTCAGGAGAGTTGTAGATTGAGAGTTTTGTGGCTGGAGTGATATTCAGGTTTCTTATTTTTTAGCCCATAGAGTATATTCCTGTGTCAAACATACTAGAAGGTAGGGATAAGGTTCCATCAAAGCACTAATTCAATCTTTCTACATTTAAAGAGATTGTGGGTGTTGTGCTTGGCAATTGGGTCCCACTGTTAGTTGCAGAAAGCTATTCTATAACCTAGTATCAGTCTGGATTGTTCAATGGATATTCATGGGATCCCCCAGCCAACAGTACGAATTAATATGCAATGCAATCAATGTCGTTATGTTCCTTTTGTACTTATATGTGTTGATACATTGTTATTTCTCAAGATAAATGCTATTGTATGTAACATATTGAGGAGAGAGATTCTTTCTGATATTGCAAACCTGTCAAAGAATTCGTGGATAGAGAGATCATAACCACAGTAAAGAACTCATAACTGTTACTTTGCTAAATGGATATGATGTCAAACTGCCATCTCAATATTAATGTTTATAATCATAGATAGTGGTGTTTACAATTTATAACAGTGAAGTTTCTTTTAGCAGAATGCAAGAGTTAATGCAGAGATTCACAGATTATCTACACATTGGGAATAAATGCCTATGGACTAGTTGACCCTATACAGTAATCTCTATCATATAACAGCCCATTCTCTAAAGGTTCATGAAACACTGTAGTAAAAAAATAATGCAAGAACTAGAGATTGAGAGAAGTCTTGCACAATACTATATTCTTAACAGGAAAGAAATGCTATTAGTTGAGGGGACAGTTATATAACCACTGATGTGTTACCTGTGTTCCAATAAATTATATACCTGTCATTCTCATGTTCATGTTTTATTGCAACATTTAAAACTCAGTGGGGATAAATGAAAGACATATAAGTTGTATGTAGTTTGGTTGGAAGAAAAAGAGTTGCAGTGGGATAGAGAATGAATAACTAAGAGTTGAATAAAATGTTCCAGAGACAGCATATACATGCATGAAATTGACAATGAAGAATAAAATCTATATCTATATATCTATTTGTCTATATATATATTTATAGAAATAAATTATTGTTAAATTTTTAAATCCAATTTTTGAGTCAAGTTCTGAAATGGATTCTCAAAATAGAATCTGCATATAGTGAAGAAATTTACACAAGAAAGTACAGTGTGAAGGCATCACATTGGCAAAAAAGGAAGTATGTTCTTCATTCTTACTCTAAAGTCAAAAGTTCTATCATTTAGCTCAGATACACAATGTTCCAGTTATCACCTATTATTAGCAAAAACATCTTTATCACAACTAATGAAAACTATAACTCTCTGTCTTCAACTCTTCAAAGACCCCAGAAGGATATATTACTTAAATAAACAGGAAGAACATTGTAAGCAACTTCCAAAGTTCTAGAAATGACAGAATCATCTCGCCACCTGGACAGTCTCCCAATGTTCTTCTGTATTGATGAGGCATCCATCTTCAGCCCACAGGCCCATAGAATCCAGCAGACTTTTCCCTGAAGTAGGAAATTTGAAGATCTGCTTTACCATATAATGGTGAAGTTTGTCACTTGCTTTCTTCTGTATCCTGCAGAATGTCTGGCAGTTTATTTCATGAAGCAGGAAGCCCAAAGAGCTGTTTCACCTTCTTTAGGCAAGTTCAGCAGTCATTTTTCTGTGGGGCCTGCATGTCCAGTTCATACAACATACCATCAGGCAGTCAAGACAAGAGCAGTTTCTTGTCCAAATGGTTAGCCTTGTCACATTGAAGACAGAGAGTTATATTTCTCCTTAGTTGTGATAAAGAATAAATTAGATATAAATTTTTAGACTCACAGAGATAGGATAGATTATAGAGTATTTTCCTTAATTTTATAAATGTAAATAGACCAAATGTTATAAGACTAATTATTGCTTAATATCTATTTTGTTATATGTAATTTTACTATGCTAAAACCTTCCTTTTTATTTAGACAGAAAAGGGAAGATGATGTGGTATGTCCTTCTGTATATGTGTTGGTATTATTGGCTAATGAATAAAGCTACTTTGGCCTGCAGCAAGGCAGAATATAGTGGAGAGAGAGAGAGTAAGAGAGAGAGAGAGAGAGTAGGTGGACTCATGGAGATGCCATGTAGCTGCTAAAGGAGACAGATGCCAGACACTTACCAGTAAGCCACAGTCTCATGGTGATACACAGATTAATAGAAATGGGTTAATTAAAGATGTAAGAGTTATCCAGGCAGTGGTTGCCTTTAATCCCAGCACTTAGGAGGCAGAGGTAGGTAGATCTCTGTGAGTTCGAGGCCAGCCTGATATACAAGAGCTAGTTCCTGGACAGGTTCCAAAGTTACAGAGAACCTCTGTCTCAAAAAACAAACAAACACACAAAAAAGATGTAAGAGTTAATTAATAAGAATCCTGAGCTAATAGGCCAAGCAATGTTGTAATTTAAAAAAAATCAATATTTAAAAACATTATCTGACTAACTTGTGAATTAAGTTTTCAACATACAAATTTGTGAGAAACATTCAAACCATAATTATATCATACTAGAAATGCACAAGACACTCTGGGAAAAGTTAATCTTATAAAACACTAGCACAAATTTTAATTTGTCTTAATAATAAAAACCTAGAGTCAGATATAGGCATTAGTTCTGAAAAATCAGAGAAGCAGATCAGTTAGTCATTAGGTCTTACCTCTAACTCAGACCAAAAGGGTGATCCTATCTCTATAATCCTCAAAACTGACTGCTGTCTCTACAAAACCTCAGACTGCATCCTCAAACTAAATCCTCAGGCTGCACCTGAACCCCTGTCTCCTCTCCACTTATAGTTCTCTCTTAGCCAAGCCTTATTACTCCTGTCTCCACCTCCCTTGTGTTAGTATTTAAAGGCATGTGATCCCAGGTCCTGGGATCCTCTTTGTGTGAGCTCTGTTTCTCTTTTAGACAGAATCAATTTTGTGTAGCCCCTGGTGGTCTTGAACTCACAGAGATCCCCTGTCTCTGTCTCCCAAGTCCTGGGATTAAAGGTGTTTGCCACCCCTGCCTGGTCTCTATAGCTAACTACTGGCATAGCTCCACACTCTGATCTTCAGGCAAGCTTTATTTGTTAGATTACAAACAAAATATCATTAAATTTAACTAAGGAAATTTTTAGTCAGAAAATTTAAGAGACTTATTTTAAGTCTTATGGATTGGATCATGCCAATACTCTTAGTTATTCAGGGTACTAGAGCAGGAAAAATACTTAACCTATGAGACTGAAAACAAAATAAAAGATATCATAAAACTCTCTCTCAAAATAAAAACAAAGTATTAAAAAAGCAAAGCAATAATAAAGTAACCAGTATAGTGGTATCTTAATAGTCAAGTAATAATCAAGTAAGACTCTTTTATATCAGTGCAAGAATTGAAAGCTAAACAAAACTAAGTTTCAGTCTCTAGGGCCCTAGCATTTATTTGCACTTGAGACACTGCTTAACTTGCTAATAAACCACATTTACCTTGTTCTTTCCAACAAAAAATTATATGGACATGTGACTTAATGTACTAAGAATATTTTTATTGTGATATTGAATGGAAATGGAGTTTAGACAGGGGTAATTAATCACTCAGATATGGTCAGGTGAGTGCTCTCACATTTAGTGGATAATAAGTCACTTGTATTTTGGTGGTTTTTTGTTATTTTTGCTGTTTGTTTTCTTTTTTGCCACTGACAGAGCTGAGGAATAAAATATTATTTTATGAAGTCTATAATGTTTTTCATTTGATTGTAGCCTCTAAGAAGAAAACATTGGAAGAACTTAATTCTTTAGTCTTATCATCTGAGCAGTAAGAAATTATGCAATTATTCTACTACAAATATTGTTTCATGGAATTCTAATGAATAGTCTCAATAGTTAATGGCAAAAATAATATATGTTTAAATCTAAATCATGTAAAGATCAGATACTCCTAATTCTGAATATTTAATTATGTACCTCTTCCAGGAAGGCTCACTACATATTAAAGCATCATTAGAAAATTTTAAATTCTTTATTTAAGAAGAAAACAATTATCTGTGTCAATAAATATAGGAATACAATAATGAGATAACATTTAGCAAGTTAAGTTTTGCATAAGAAAAACTGTACAATCTGATTTGCTAGTATAGCTCTATCTGAAACTAGTAATGTCAAACAAAAGAAAATAAAACCATACAATTTTCACAATTTCTCATTTTACATATTAGATAAGTACATTATCTTTTATAGATAGTTATTTAATCCAGAGTACTAGTGGTTGTTTATAGTGAATCTTGCCTCTTTCTTGTTTATTTGTTTTATTCTTCATTTTTGTTGTCTTTTTGATGTTTTATGTAGCATTATCAATCTATCTCCAGATCTCAAAAACATATACAAAGATTCTAATGTTGAGCTACATCTCCTCAGACCAAATTTTATTCTTTTATTTTTTTACTTGCGTGTCCATTATTCTTATGACCAGATTCCTTTCTTTTTTCCATTTCTAATTTAAATATAATTACATCATTTGTCTCTCCCCTCTAGTCCCTCAAAGCCTTCCCATTTTCCCTCACTATAACCCTTTCTGTGTACTGCCCTTCTTTAATTGAGAAGCAGGGAGAAACATAAATACAACTTAAGTGAGTCCATTTCTGTGTTAGTATGTATGTGGTTTCAGGGCTGATCACTTTGTACTCTGTAATCAATTGAGACATTCATCCCTGAAAAACAGATTAATTCTCCCACTCTAAGCAGTTATCAATTTTCTATAGTTGTAAGGTTGGTACCCTATGAGACATCTAACCTCATTACACATTAATTAGTTTGATTAACTATATTGTCATTGTTCAGGTCTTGTTTATTCAATCATGTCTAAGATAGGCAGTGAGACAGCAGTTTCCTTAGCTATCAATGCAGAAATTGTTCTACACCTATATCCAATAAGCCTTGGATCCTGACATTCATTTGATCTTTGTATTATGTTCCGTCATGGTTTTCTATGATGGTCTCTGTGGTGTTTTCAAATGAAAATGTCCCCATAAGGAGTGGTTCTATTACTAGTTTTGTCTTTATTGGAGTAGGTGTTGCTGTAGTGATGAGGCTAGCAGGCTTGCATTTTGTCAGGCCTAGCTCCCGCATGGCTAACTTATACCCCAGTATAACAACACACAAATTGTATTCATTTAAACACTGCCTGGCCCATTATATCTA
>LOEQ01008365.1:101180-120375 GCA_001685075.1 Bramus lutescens | reverse complement strand
TCTTCCTACAAATGCTCTCTGATGGGTCTTCTGGTACAGGATCAGGGCCCCTTTCTGGCTATAGGCCTTGCAGACAAAAGGCCTACCTTGCTACAGGCAGGCTATTGAAACAAAGGAACTCCCGCCCAGCTGCACTCACCAACCTGTCCCAGTGCCCAAACAGGCTGGCTTTTCCTTTACTTTTAGTTCATCTTTTTGGTTACTGTTTGTATATATGATATGGGTATTTTGGAGTCTATCTTAGTTGACTTAAAATGATAATCTTCAGTTCCGTCTAGTTTCCAGAAAATAAAATCTTTCCAGTCTTATTTTCTGTTGAGGAAAATTCTACTGTATTTTTGGACCATATTATCATTAAAGGTTCATCTGTTGATGAAGATCTAGGCTGATTCCATACTTGACTACTGTGAATAGTGTTCAAATAAAAGAGGATTTGAGCATCCTTATTGGATGCTGCCTTTGATTCCATTAAGCCTTTATCTATAAGTGGTATAATTGAATCACATGTTAGTTCTAATTGTATGATTTTGTTTGTTTAATTTTAGAAACCTCCATAGTGATTCCCATAGTGGCTATACCTCTTTACATTTGCACCAAACATGTATAAGAGCTACTTTTCTCTTGGATTCATACCAACATTTGTATTTTCTTGATAACCATTCTGACTTAGGTGAGATTGAATAACAGTGTAGTTTTTACATACATTTCCATGGTGGCTGAGGATATCATGCATTTTTTATCTGCTTATTGGCCATTTATACTTCTTGTGAGAAGTGTATGACCTCTGCTGAGTAAATAAATCTTTCTACTTTGGCTACATGTTATTAGACCAGGTTTTCTTTTTTCATGGATCAGAACAGAAAATCAAGAATATATGTAGCAGTTTCATAGCATCTCCTCAATATTGCCTGGCCTGTGACTTGACAAAGGGAATAAGAAGTTTATCAGGTTACTACCATACATTTATTTCAGGTAAACTGACATTTCAGATTGAGAATCAATTGGTTTTTTCTCTCTTTTTACATTTTTTTCTCTTATGTCACTTTTATGTCTCTTTCCTTCCTTTTTTACTTTCTTTTTATTTATTCTTTGAGTCTTTTACATCATGTATCTTGATCTCATTTATTTCCATGTCTCTTTGCATCTGTCCTCTGCCCTGCATTCCCCCAAAATAAAACAAAGTTTAAGAGAAAGAAAGGTAAATTTAAAAATCTCATCTTTGAAGCTGCAGTGTGACACAGTGAGTCACTCAGTAAAGCCCTTTGTCCATATAGCTTTACTTGTAAGTGCTCATTGCAAAGAGTCATCAGCCTGGTTCAAGGTCTCTAGTTTCCATAACACTATTCATGCTGGGCCCTCACTAGGACTCTTTCTGGATATCCTGTTGCTGCCCTGTGTTGTGGAGATCCTAGAGCTTTGGATCTGCAAGTCAGGTCCCATCACGTGCTTCAGATATCATAGATGTGGTGGATGTTGAGGCGGGCCAAGACATAATACTGTTTCTGGGCCTGGACAGCTGTAGGGTTGGTCTACTAACCAATTCTCCCCTATCCTCACTTCCAGGGTGAGCTTTCCAGCATTGCCCTAGAAATTCACCTCTTGTAGCAATGAGTGAGCAGTGGGGCCAATTCTCCTCTTTTCTCACCCTCTGGGTCAGCTCTCCTTGAGACAGGGTCTCACTATTAATCTGGTTAGCCTGGCACTCTCTATGCAGACTAGGCAGACCTCAAAGTTACAGAGTTTCTCCTGACTCTGCCTCCTGAATGCTGGAGTTAATGGTATGTGTCATATATAGCATTTTTTAATTTTTTATTTTATTTTCATTTACAAAATAACATGTTTTTATGAAATACTCACAAATGTGCATCATTATACCTTGCATATTTGATTTCCACTGTCATCCTTTTTTCCTCATCTCCAAGTGTACTGATCTACATAAAAGTCTAATAACTAACTATGTATAAATGATTGGGTGGAAAAACACTTTGCCTTTTAACAATACATTAAAAATACTTTCTGGGATATTAGCTCTTACTACTTCTCCTACAACTAAAAAAGAAGCATAGAATTGTAGAATTGTAGTGACTTAAAGCCTAGTCCTATGGAATTAAACAAACTAATTGAGTCCTTTTATTCACTATGGGATCTTAGACAAGACAATTAATCCTTTTAAGCCTCAATCTTATCATGTGTAAAGTGAGGATTAAATGAAATGCTGGATATAAAATACTTACAGTGTGCCCCAGAGCATAATAAAACAGTGATTATACTCAACACTGGCTATTGTTTTCATTGTTTTATTATGATTCCTTCTACTGTCATTACTCTACTAATAACACTCTTGAAAGACAGCAAGCGTCTGAGAAAATGGACTGAGGACAGTAAATTTTGTGGAGACAGAGTAGAAGATGGAAAAGCAGATGGGAAACAGAAGCTTAAGCCTGTTTGGGCTATTGAACTAAGAGGTTCTTGGCTACAGACGAGGCCACTGGGCATACTAATGTTGGAAAAAATTACAGAGGGCAACACATACAGAGAAGAAGGACAACAGGGACCTGCCTATCCCATCTGTCTCACAACTTGGGCTATGTGTACACTTACTGAAAATCTTTAACATACTTATTTATATAATTTCCTCTTCTTACTAAAGTGAGAAATGTCTTAGAGTTGATAGTGAAGCTAATATGGGACATTTCAACACTCCCAAGTGGGGCATAGTATAACTATACTTATATAATAGCATAATGACTAAAAATCGTCTGAAGAAGTAGAGTCCTGACTCTTTCCAGTTAAGGAAGAAAACACTCATAATCTACTTAAATGAAAATGAATTTTAGTGGCTTCTTTATAACACTTTTTATGGTTGGCAAAGTCCCATTCTTTTCATACTCTAGAGGGAAAAGTATGCAATTCTACACCAGTGATAAATTTTCCTTTAGGAGAAACGTGAAGTTTTAATTTTTAAAAATAATCATTATTCACCAAGACTCTTTATCTGGTACTCAAGCTGTTTAATTTGCAAGGCCATATCTGTGACTCAGAAAACTTTAAGTGACAGTAATCAGGCTCAGCTATTTTCATTATTAATGTACACCAATGTTAATCCAGTGTGACTTGACTCTTTTGCCATAGTATTAAGGTTTTTCTTCTCCCTAAAGCAAGATTTAAGATTAGCAATAAAATTTAACATTTCTGTATTAACTTCTTATGTTACTAATGTTACATTCATTGAAGATTAACAAGTTTCAATAAGTAAGTCTCTATTTAAAAACACACATTTAGTTGTGATTGTTTCCGGGGAACTTTTATAGTCCTAATATCATGTGTAAAGTGGCAATAAAGGTGAAAATTGTGATAGGAAGAAAACAAAGCAAGGAAACAAAGTAAGACAGCCTAGCCCATAGCCTACTTTATGCTTTGCTCTTTCTTGCATTGTTACCATAATAAATCCTCATTAATCTTGCCCTTATAAACTGAAGTTTTGTGATTATTTGGACACAGATTGGGCTTAAGTTGACCTTGTATTATATATGAAGAAGGGCTTTGCTAAGCAAATTAATGTTATAAACAGAAATGCTGGAAGAATATGCAAACTACTTAATAGACTGAACTGTGCTTTCAAATACTTTAATTCCATCCCATTATTACAGTGATTACAATTACAAATGAATGTCATCGTTCATTAAAGCAGGCCCAGCATGAGTCTTACTCATCACTAAGTGCCCAGTACTCCTTTTTACATCTTCCCCTATTTAGACTCATTAGAAGTTTGGCTTGGTCTTGCTCACAAAATTAAGGAAGAATCAAGAACACCATAAACAAACCCAGATCTAAATCTCATGGATACAAACTTCCATATCATCTGCCAATGCTACAAGATACCATATCATTGGGGTGAGGTTAACGAGGAGAGAAGATCCAATTTAAAAAAAATGGATCTCTCATGAGATCTAAAGTTAGAACACCAAAGACACCATCTCCCTTACTGGTACTGATTCTAAAGAAATACTTTCCTGTGGACAGATCTACATCACCTGATTATACCAAAGATTTAGTACACGTTTCTAATTAATTTTCACTGCAGTCATGGACAAAGAGTTATTTCTGCTTGGACAAAGAAAATATTTGAACTACCCGAGTTTGGAAAACTGTGTACTCTCTTAGGATGCCACATAATCAGGGTCAGAAGCTAAGTAAAACACAATCTGCCTTACTTAATGATGGTGGTAGTGGAGTTACTGTAGAGGCTGCTTTTCCTAGAAGTCATAGCAGCAACGGTAGTATCTACTGCTTACCATGTGTTTCACTGGATCCTTACAGTGCAAGATTGTCCTCATTTTATAGATGAGGACACTGGAAAAAATAAGATGGCAGACGATTTTCCCAAGCTCAGCTCAATAGTGTGTTTGGAACTGGGATACAAACCAGTCTTACTTCCAGCACTGGACACTAACAAATTCACGTACTGCGGGCCAAATCCCTTCCTGTATTTATTTAGCCTTATACTTAATATAACAGTTATAAGGACTCCCTTGCCTCACAATCTCAGTCAAACTTCAGTGCGTACAAAGTATGTTCAAGTAGGGTCAATTTACTTGAACCTGTTTACTGGATTAGTAACAATGTGACCAAGCCTAATCACAGGCTCTTATTTTACTGTGCTTCTCCGATATTTTTGAGGTTATTATGAATGAGATTGTTTCCATGGTTTATTTGTCTGTTTCTCTTTGTGATATAGGAAGGCTACTGAATTTAGTACATTGATTGTGTAACCTGCCAGTTTGCTAAAAGCATTTATCAGATAAAGGAATTTCCTTATCCAATGTTTGGCATTTTTCCTGTATAGAACCAACTTATCCACAAACAGGGCTAATTTGTTATCCTCCTTTCCTATTTGTATTTGTTTTATTTTCTTCTATTGTGATACTTCTCTAGCTAGGACTTCAAGCACTATACTGAATAGGAGTGGTAGACATACTTGTTGTGTATCTAATCATAGTGGAAAGTTTTTGAGTCTTTCTCCATTTAACATGGTGCTAGCTATCATTTTGTTATACATAGTATTTATTATGTTGAGATATGTCGCATCCGTCTCTGGTCTCTTTAGTATTTTATCATAAAGGGATGTTGGATTTTATCAAAGACCTTTGTAGCACCTGAGTCGATTTTTTTACCCTTGAGTCCATTTATGTGGTGAATTACATTTATAAATTTACATGTATTAGACCATTCCTGCATCCCTGGAATGATGCCAACTTAATAATGATGAATGATCTGTTTTGATCTGATTTTGAATATACTTCATAAGCATTTTATTGGGAATTTTGGAGTCTATGTTCAATGGTAGATAGGTTTGTAATTTTCTTTTTATTGTGTCTTTATTTGGTTTAGGGATCAAAGTAGTACTATCATCATAAAAATAATTTGAAAGCATTGTTTCCTTTTTATTTTATGGAGTAATTTGACAAGTATGAATTTTAGTTCTTTAGAAGTCTAAAACTATTGTAGAATTTGATTTAGGTTTTGTTTGTGTGTGTGTGTGTGTGTGTGTGTGTGTATGTGTGTGTGTATGTATGTATACCACCATGTATAAATACCCACAGAGGCAAAAGAGGGTATAGGATACCTTGGAGCTACTATATGTGGTTGAGAACCTTCTGATATGAGTGCTAGAAACCGATTCAGGTCCTGTGGAAGATCAACATGGATTCTAAAATGCTGAGTCATCTTTCCAGCCCAAGAGCAAGGATTTCTAATCTAATTATAAGAGTCAAAAGATTATGGAAAATGTTCTTCTGGCTAGAGTATGTTTACTCAAGTATGATGGTCCTTGGCAATTTCCTCAGTGTATGGCATATAACAAATATCTGCTACCAAATAAAACATTAATTACAGAGGGGATTTCTTTGCACCAGTGGTGGATGAGTAACTTTTTGTTGCTGTTGTTTTATATGAAGATAACAGGGATCATCAGTCCTATCCTGTTATGGGCATAATAGACTCTTTAACATGGCCTTACAAATATCAACACATTCTGTCTTAGTTAGGGTTTCTGTTGTTGTGAAGAGACATCATGACCACAGCAACTGTTATAAAGGAAAACATTTGGTTAGCGTGGCTTACTGTTTCAGAGGTTCAGTCTTTAGCATCATGGTGGGACATGGCAGCATACAGGCAGACATGGTGCTGGAGAAGGATCTGAGAATTCTACATCTTGATCCTCAGGCAACAGGAAGTGAACTGTCTCACTGGGAGTACCTTGAGCATAGGAGACCTCAAAGACCACCTCCACAGTGACACACTTTCTCCAATAAAGCCATACTGACCCCTAAAAACCACACTTCCTAACAGTGCCACTCCCTTTAGCAGTCATTTTCTTTCAGACCCTTACATTCCGCTACCTGACCCCCAAACACTTGTAGCCATATCATAAAGCAAAATTGCATTCAATCCAACTTCAAAAGTCCCCAGAGTTTACAACAGTATCAAACTTATTTAAAATTCTAAAGTTCAATGTCTTGAGATTCATACCATCCCTTAATTGTAATCCTCTATAAAATCAAAATAAAAAACAGATCACATACTTCCAACATATGATGGCACAGGATATACATGACTATCCCAAAACATAGGGAAGGGAGCATAATGAGGAAATACTAGACCAAAACAAGATAAAAACCAGCTGGGCAAACTCTAAGATCTCTATCTTCATATCTGATATCAAAGCTCTCTTCAGATCTCCAACTCCTTTCAGCTTTGTTGACTACAACACACTTCTTTCTGTAAGACTGGCTTTACTCCTTGTTAACAGCTTTTTTTGAAAGGTAACCCACAACTATGGCATCTCCAAAATCTTAGGGTCTCCAAGGCAATCCAAGCTTCACCTTCACATCTTCACAGAATGGCCTCTCTAGGTCTCCATTCAGAGACACCCCTGACACATACCTGGCCTTAGTGGCTGTCCTTAATCTTGGAGGCAGATTCCATAGGCACTTACTTATATTCTTAACTCCAGAACCACACAGCCAAAACTACCAAGCTCGGCTGCTTACTGGGGCTGGAACATGGCCCTTTGTTCAACTGCATCTTCACTATCTTCCTACTTTTGATGATTTACTTTACTGCCTAAATTTAACTCTTCTGAAACTGGATCTGTAGACTAGGCTGACCTCAGACTCCTGCCTTTGCCTGTGGAGTACTGGAAATAAAGGTATGCATCACCACACCCAGCTTTAAGCATTTTTTAATTCCTTTTCACAGACTGGAAACTGAGGCCACCACACATTGTATTCCATTTCTAATTCTGTTTATCTCCTTGAACACAGGATTTAGCTTCATTCCACTTCCTGATACTTGTTTTCTCCTCAAATTGTACATTTTGTATTTTTCCTTACTCAGCTTGCTCCTTTTGATTATATATCTCCATTAATGTTAACACTAACAACCCAGGAGAGAGTCTATACTAGGCTGTTCTGAGATTTTCTCTGCTAATGGAATTAATCCAGATCTCTTCTCTTTAGCAAACTCTTAGAAAAAAGGGCCACATTCTTCACCATCATATCACAAGAAAGATCTCTAGGCAACATATGAAAACTCTTCTCTTCAGAAACCTCTTGAGAAAGGCCCCTACAAGTTCAAATCTTCCATGCCCCTACTAGCATGGTCCATTAAGTAATGCTTAAAACATTTCACTGCTTTCCTCACCCAAAGTACCAAAGACCAAATTTCTCAAAACCAATACATGGTTAGGCCTATTACAAAAAAAATCACCACTCCCTGGTATCATCTTCTGTCTTAATTAGGGTTTCTATTGCTGTGGAAAGACACCATGACTATGGTCAGTCTTTAAAGGAAAACATTTAATTGGAGTGACTTACATTTTAGTCCATTATCATCATGGTGGGACATGGTGGCATGCAGGCAAACATGGTGCTGGAGAGGGAGCTGAGGGTTCTACATCATCATTCACAGGCAACAGGAAGTAAACTTTCTCACTGGACATAACTTGAGTATAGGAGACCTCAATACCCATCCCTACAGTGACACACTTCCGCCAACAAAGCCATACCTACTCCAAGAAAGACACACCTCCTAACAGTTCCAATCCCTTTGGGGGCCATTTTCTTTCAAATCACTACAGGTTCCCATGCCAAATTTGTAAAGGTAAAAAAGGCATAAAGAATGCCATAAAGACATTGGGTGCTCAACAAAATAAGCTTTGCTAAGTTCTTACTACTCTGTGCTGGCACAAAAGGCTGGGTTAGCTTTCTTGTCTTGTTCTAAACCTTACAATATCTTGAATTATTCAATGGTTCCTAATCAAAAAGTCAGATGAACTAAAGCAAAGAACAGAAAATCAATCCTAATAAGAATAATAGCTTTTAACTTTTAGATTAAGGAGAAAAGCTGATAATGAAGACTCTGACAATTCAGACAATTCCTTTTAGAAGAAAAAAAAACCTTAAAGACTTCAAATTTTCCTGACTTCATTTTTCTTACAAAATGTTTTTATTTTTCTTTAATGTGATGGAAAGCTAATATTACTCTATTATATAAGTGAAATAATAAAGAAATGTAATGGATAATAAGTCATGTAGAATTCACATCCCCCATTCTGTACATCATAATACACCCATTTCTTCATATAACCTATACTAAATAGATTCTTTTGACAGGATCTGACAAACACCTTTTCCCAAAGCTTGCCTCATTTATTTACCAATACAACATGAATATTTTTCTATGTCAGACAATAGAAATCAATAACTTCTGACTGAATCTGTACAGAAAAATTTAATGAAGGTTTGCAGATCAATTTAAATATATCAGATTAGATTTGTTTAAATATTCAAATGACAATAATTATAAATCAGATTTTATAAGGTGAGAAATGAAATACCCACATAATCATTTCTATAGTTCTATCCATGCCTTAGTAGTTCTTTGTTGGACTGTTTGTGTCTCAGTATCTTCTCCATCCTCAGATTGTAACATAGCTATTTAAAAGATCAGGATAATCTGTTCTACTCCCTAACTACCACTCTAAACTTGATCCTTCTTAGGACATTTTCCTTAGAAAGGAGTACATACCGCCTTGTGCCACTTTAAGGAACACCTTGAACAAAAGCACAAAGGTCAGTCTCTGAAGGACAAATTGAGGTCTTCTGAAAACCTGTGTTTAGTTCTGCTTTGACAAAAATTTAAAAGACACAGCTTTGATGGTAAAACCAAATGCAACTTCAAAACCCTCAAAACAAAAGCATTAGAATGCACGGAACAATCAAGTCTTGCATCCAATCACCCAATTTACATGATTTGATGCATTTCTCCATCTCAACACTTTAAAGAACAAGAGAATACACTACTTCTTTAGAACTCTGATATAATTGAATGCCAACAAATACAACTTCTACTGCAGTCTATCAGTGAGCATGATGCTTCCTGACAACTCCTAATGAGACTTGACAGATTCATTTCTGCTGGGTAAGAGAAGTCAGCTGTCCACCATAGAGGAATGACTTCATCCTAATCAATGCTCACTTATGGATCCCAGGAGGTTGGGAGAAACAAATTAATGCTGAGACTGAACAGAACCTGATAACTTCCTGCCATGATAATTCTCAATAAAACAACAGAATGTTGAAGCTGGAAGAGACCTTTGAAAGATCATATAAGGCAAATCTATCCCCTTGGCAAATGAAGAAACTTAGCATCTTTTAAGGGACAAGAAAATAGACTTATGAAAACTCAAGGCTAAGACTAGATTACTAAATTATTCTCTGAATTAACTTGACTAAGAAAGGCTCTGAAAGGTCAGCTTGTCATTATGGATTAACACACAGAAGACTAAATCTGTTTCTGTTATTCTGGTTACTAGATTTGGGAGTAACTAATATTATCATTGATATCAGTGGGGTTCATTTAAAGGTTAAGAAATCCAGCATTCTCCTTGATTTGTAGATAAATTTAAAAAAAAATAAGGAAAGGAATCTTGTAACCATATATGTTAAGGACAGGAATAAACACCGATTTATTATGCTAGTTTATTGCTCTTTTACATCCTAACTTTAATAGGGAGCCTAATTTCAGCTATTCAGCTGGTTTTGACACATGTAGAGGGTAACACTGATACACTGATATACATGTTCTTCAGCACTTATTCAAAAGGATCATGGTACTTTCTTTCGCTGCCAGTTAATGCTGCAGTTCATTATGATATATACCCATTTCTCAATGTTCATATTAATAGTCAATGTAATGTTTATAATCTCAGTACCTGAGGGTACTAAGGGAGGATAGGACAGGATGATCAGGAGTTTAAGGTTCACTAATTACCTAATGTGGCCCTGCCTGCTCCCAAAAGCTCACATTTGTTTTTATTTGTTTGGTTGGTTTGATTTTTCAAAGCAGGATTTCTCTGTAGCTTTGGAGCCTGTCCTAGAACTCACTCTGTAGACAATGCTAGCCTCAAACTCACAGAGATCCGCCTGTCTCTGCCTTCTGAGTGTTGGGATCAAAGGCATGCTCCACCACAGCCTGGTCTACAGAAACAGTTCCAGGGCAGGCTCCAAAGCTACAGAGAAACCCTGTATCAAAAAGAAAAAAGGTGAACCCCCCACATTTTTAAAGGAATAATCAATGCATTTCATTTTTAACCAATTTATGTCCTTTTACAGCATGTATATGTGTATCACATGTATGCCTGTGAAACCCAAAAGTCACAGGATCCTCTGGTACTGTTGGGATGGTTGTTAGCTGCCACATGGTTGATGAGAACTAAATCAGATCCTCTGTAAGAACAGCAAGTACTGTTAAATTCTCAGCCATCTCTCTAACCCTGGCCAATATATTTATGTGAGGTATCATTTTGTGTCTTTTTTCCTAATCATAAAAGAATAATTGATCTAGAAAAATCTATGCACAGTGTTTTCTTTTGGTGTTATAGTTACAATTTCATAGGGTTGTTGTGATAATTAAATGAATACTACAAAGAACTTGGACTAATGCCTGGCAAATAGTACTTTCTAAGTAAATCTGCAACACAAGGGGTACTTACAGGGCATGCAACTTCAGTCTAAATTGTCTGGCCCAGGGTATTTTCCATCTGGTCTATACATTGTCATGAACCAACTTTTTGGGGCGATTTTTGCCACAATCTAGCCTCAGCGAGTTTGTATGCCCCAGGGTAGGGGCGTGAGGATTCGAAAAGTTAGGGAGGAAGAATAGAGATAAGAAAGAAACAGAGACACAGGAGAGTACAGGGAGGACAACTCAGCCAATTCTGAATGCTGAATTTCATCCATGTTTATTTTACATACACTTTTATACCCCAATATAAGAAGGGGGAAGAAGGCAAAAGACTGCTTTAATATGACACAAAGAACAACCAGAACACCTACTTGCTCTAATACTTGAGACATCAACACTAATTCCTGAGCAAAACATTTGATGGTTTGGGGCAGTGATCACACCCTAAACCAAGTAGGCAGTAACTCCCTAAATTAAACCTCCTATTTCAAAAGAAGACTCAGAATTATGCTTGAATTCTCTGACCTTTGGTCAGGGTGGAAAGGATCGACCTCTATGGGCCATCTTATTGTCTAAAACACCAAGAAACCATAGCCTAGGTCAGGATATCTTGTTTGGTAGCCACACTTGTTAAAAACCTTGAAAGAGCAAATAAGCTCAAACTCTCTGACCTTCAGACAAGGTGGAAAAGTCTCACTTTTGTGTGCGCTCCAATAATAGGTCAAAATATACTATAGGGTATTTTAAAATGCAGGTGTTCCGGCCCTTCTCCATATCCACTTCATCCCAACCCCCTAATAGATCTGATAGGGAGATATAACCTCAGTATATGTGTCTATATTCTGTGTAATTTGCCAACATTTGAAAGTTTCCTAGCCATGCCTCATTGAGAATAAGTTGTCTATCCTAGTGATGATAGGAGGCATTTTTACTACTCTATGGGTTCCTAAAAACCTGAAGTTACAAAAAGTATACTGTTTTCCATTCATGCAGCCTATTTCCTGGGCAAAATTCTAACTAATACCACTTCTAGACTACATTTAAAGAGATGGCACATTAACTTAGTATCATTACAATATAGATGTTTTAAAGAAGGGAGAAATCTGACATATCATTTAGAAGTTAATTGTGTCCTCTTCCTTAGCTTGAAAGCAAAGTTCACTGTACATAACAAATATTCCAGGTGCTAACTTTTATACTCTCCCCTAAGTTGCCATCTTTTCATGAAAACATATGTAATAGAAATAATTTAAAATGGAAGGTACAGGAAGAAGGTGGTATAAGAATAAAGGAATGACTACACAGCACACTTATTGATTAATTATGATAACATATTTAACTGGGAATACCAAAAATTTTCCCACAAGTCACTTCATTATTTGTTAAATTTATGTGGGTCCTTACTGAGTTTCACAATTCTAAGACACAAATCAAAAATATGTTTTCATGGAACTGGTTGGTAAAGACAGTTTTTAACTGAAAAATAGTTTTTTGTCCCTCACAGATGTCAGATTTGTCAGTTAAAATGTCAACAACTACACCTAAGATTCATTAGCGTTTACTTGTTACCACAGTTAGAACTTAGAGGATGTTATTCATGACACAAGACATGCTTGTAGGTGTAAAAAAATAAATTTAATAGACAATAATGTTGAATGTGGATAGAAGAAAGAACAGCTAGGAAAACTGATTAAGACATACTCTGGGAGCAGACAAAATGCAATTGTTTCACTGACAACCTTGGAAAAAGCAATGAAGAAGAAATTGAATTCCAAGAGTGAAGTTAGAAAAGGAAATGTTCATACTGATGTTTGAAAACAATAGAAAGCCTTTGGGGCCTGTGTGCCAACATGACAACAGTGCCTCCAGTTCAGTTCATTCACACAACCCTTTGGCTGCATTCCTTGCCTCTCCTAACACCAGTGACTTTTAGTGTTCTTTTATTTTCCATTTTAACTTTGTAAAAAAAATCAAGACCAATATACAAATTAACTAAAATATCTTCTCTCAGACTTAGGAAGGATGAAGAGAAGGACAGAGGAAGAGGAAGTTGCTGGGCATCTTTATACAGAGATACTTTCCCCACCCAACTCCAGCAGCTAGATTTCTGAATTTGATTGTTCAATTTAGAACAGGCCCTGCCTAAAATAATGCCATCTTTCAAATAACAAATTACATTAAAATGTGTGGTTAGAAAAATGATTCTCTAAACAGAAATAAGAATTGAACAGGAAGCAGAGAGTGGTGGCACATAGGTTTAATTCCAGCACTTGGGAGGCAGAGGCAGCCAGATCTCTGAGTTTGAGGCTAGCTTGGTCTACAAAGTGGGTTGCAAGACAGCCATGGCTACACAGAGAAACCCTGTCTTGAAAAACCAAAAGGACAAGAAGAATATAACCAGAAACCAACATTAATGTAAAAGTGTAAAAGTGAAAGCTGCTATGTATTGAGCACTTTTACTTTATTTTATGATTTTTCAGTGTACTTTGTACGTGTCAGTACTGACTTTTTTCCACAAGTTTTAGTAGGTAACTCTCTTAAGACCTTAGGCCCACATTTCGTTTATTTTCAAATTAGTTTTTATCCGGACCTGTTCCTTTGTGTCTTTTTCACGTTCTATCCTGGCATAGCACAGAAATGAGAAACAGGTGCTTTTTAAGATGAGACAGCAATTAGAGACATTTACCTGACTCTAGTAGATGTAAATTAATATGCACAATATTGTAACTATGAAATCTGCTCTCAATTCATCTAGCAAACATTTTGTGATCATGAGTTTCTATAAAAATATATCAAAGAACCCTTATTTAATTTATATAAAAAAACAAAAGCCAAAGAAATACTTTTCCATGTATGTCATAGGAATCCTCAGTTACCTCTTCATAGTCTTCTGGGGCTAGATATTCCATTACCTGCAAAATTTTAAATTTGCTCCATTTATTCAATCAAGTGTAGTTATGATATTCAAGTGCCTATTTCACCTTGACAGCTTTGTGTCCAGAAAACTATATAAAACTATATAACATAAAATATAGTCTCTTAAATCATTTCAAAATGCTTTTGTTGTTGTTGTTGTTGTTGTTGACAGCAGCAGTATACAGAGCCTGCCATTTTTAGAAGCTTAATAGTTTGCCTTCACTTTGAGACCAAGGCGACTGGCTGACAGGAGAGTGAAGAGGAAGCTGCACAGGTGCAAAGCAGCTGTTCCGAGCAGGTAGATACAAAATTTTTTTCAGAGAGGATGAAACTGGTCACTCCCCAACATTTTCTTTCAAAGAAATGGAGAGTTTCTCAACATTTGGTTGCAATGGTCTACAGAAATGTATGGCAAAGGTAAACATGGCTCTGATACTTTGATACAAAAATCAAGGGTGGAACTTTGACATCCATTAAGATCTGCATGAAAATGTGCCATGAAAAGAGACTTTCGTGTGTATGTGAACATAATCAATACACATGTATGAAAATGTCACAATAAAAAACATTATTTTTTTACAATTAATATATACTAATTAAAAATTCAAAGGAAAGGTAAGCATGCACAGTGTGGACATAATAAAGGATATATAACCATGGCTTATCATGGGAGGAGTGGTCAATATTGTAGCTGCTCTTGAAATGAGACGAGCTTCTCTCAGTGATGAATCAGAAACAAATTCTCCAACAACAAACATACTTTTAGCATCTCAGTTTTCATATTTTAATAAATAAAATATTATTAGAACATGGCCATACTTCCTCATATCTATTTTTATCTATTTTTCTTTCATTGAAAATAGTTTTTACAATATGTTCTGATTATAGTTTCCCCCTCCCTGATCCTTCCAAATAGAACTCACCTTCTATTCAAATGTATACATTTTCTTGCCCCCGCAAAAACAAACAAGATTCTAAAAATAATATTAAGATAAAAGAAAAACAAACAGAAAAAAGAACCAAAGAACAAGTACATGAAATACACACACACACACACATACATCTATACACATAGAAACCCCATAAAAACACAAAACACCAAACCATAATGCATGTGCAAAACAATACAGATCTAAACAGAACTACCCACAGAGAAAACTCAAATGGCCAAAAAAAAAAAGTTAAAGAAATGTTCAACATCCTTAACTATCAGGGAAATTCAAATCAAAACAACTTTGAGATTCCATTTTACACTAGTCCAAATGGCTAAGATCAAAAACATAAGGGACCGCTTATGCTGATGAGGATGTGGAGTAAGGGGAATACTCCTCTACTGCTGGTAGGAGTGCAAAATTGCACAGCCACTTTGGAAATCAATATGGTGTTTTCTTATAAATTTGGTAATTTATATACCTCAACACCCAACCATACCACTCTTGGACATACACCCAAAGGACACTCCATTTATAACAAGTCTGTTTATAGAAGATTTCTACATAATAGCCAGAAATTGGAAACAACCTAGATGTCCCTCAATTGAAGAATAGATAAAGTAAAGATGGTACATTTACATAATGAAGTATTACTCAACTGTTAAAAATCAACGGCATCATGAAATTTTCAGGAAAATAGATGGAACTAGAAAAAAACATCCTGAGTGAGGTAAATCAGATTCAGAAAGACAAACATGCTATATATTTACTTAAAAGTGGATATTAGCTGTAAAGTGAAGTATAGCCATGTTACGGTTCACAGACCCAGAGAGGCGAAGTAACAAGGAGGGCTTAAGGGGGGTTCTTAATAGGAAAGATCAACTGTGGAGATACTGGGAGAAAAACTGGAATTAGGGGGCATTTGTGTGCAAGTTAGAAACCTAGTGCAATGGAAACTCCATGGAATCTATGAGAAACCCTAGCAAAGACTTCTAGTAATGTGGAACACATAGCCTGAACTGGCTAACTTCTGTAACCAGGTAAAGTCTCAAGTGGAGAAATTGGAATACCAACCCAGTCACAAAGTCTTTGACCTACAGAGTTGTCCTGCCTGCAGGGTGTTCTGGAACGAGTCTAGCTGAATTCAAANNAAACAGAGAGATTTCATCCAGTAACTGAAGGGAGCAGTTGCAGAGTTCTGCAGGCAAATTAGGCAGAGTTCAAAGGTCCTGAAGAGGAGGGAAGAAGGATTGGAGAAGCCATAATGGTAAGTGATACCAAGAGAGAACAGAATCAACTGAAGGATTTTATTGTGGATATGAAAGAAAACAACCAGAGGCATCTAGGAGTGTAGAGACTGAATACAATCAGCAAAATAGACCAGGCCCTGAGAAGAGGACTGGGGAGTGAGCGAGGAAAAGACAGAGGGGAAAAAGACCAAGAGTGAGCCTAGAAACAAGAGGACCAAGAGCGAGTCAAGAGAGCATGTGCTCAAAATGACAGAGTTATATATGAATCTGAAAGAGGGGAAAGGGAAGCCTAGCCCTTTAAGTGGAAAGATTAGGGTAAGTGATGGGGTGAGAAGTACTGGGAGGAGCAACATGTACTGAGTGAAATTTGTCCCAGGCTTCTTTGGGACTGGACAGATTAAGTTATACATTTATTTTTCTAGAGAAAATGAAACAATAAAAAATGGGTTTACTTAAATTTATAAACTCCTTCTGGAGGACTAGGAATTAGACAGATCCCTGATAAGCAGACAGAAAGGGAAATGAGTTACAATTAGATAATAAAAATAGCAAACTTCTACTGCTTCTTCAAGCTCATGACCTTAAAACAAAGGCCTAAAGGCAGAAAGGATCCCCTGCTGGTGGACCCTCCTAAGTTCAAGGCCTCATCAGATGTTTACCTTAAAGTTGTGGGTCTATCAACCTCCCTGTCTATGTACAAAATAATCAGTCCTAAACCTAGAGAAGATCCCTCAAAGACCCTTAAAATCGCAATCCCTCCAGAAGATGTTTGGCTTGTGGACCCCAAGTCCCTAGTTTTCTTTGCAGACTGCAGAGGGTCTTTCTGGGTGTTTTATATGCTCTCTCTCTCTCTCTCTCTCTCTCTCTCTCTCTCTCTCTGTGTAGTGTGGTGTGTGTCTGTCTGTCTGTCTGTCTGTCTGTCTCTGTGTCTTTGTGTGTGTGTGTGTGTGTGTGTTTCCTCCTAATAAAAGCCTTTCTTCACTGGTTTATTCTGTCTGCTGTGCCTGAGTCTTTCCACATTGCCACCTGCTGCATTTGAGAAGCTTTTCCTGCCTTTTAGCTCCTTAACTAGCAGAGAAAATGAACATGATCAAGATCCCTAGATGGTAACACTTGCTTGAACACAACAAAATTGAGTTTTTACAAGAAACATTATCAATCATTTTTTGTCCAATTTTCTCTATTGACAGGAAGATGGAGAGGAAAACTTCCAAATACATTCGGATGACATTCTATTTCATCTTGACTAGATCTTAAGGAATGATGAAAACTTGGTAACTACAAAACTAATAATAAAAGAGCAGCTACTAAAATAATCTATAAATTAAAACCAATTCATTGGTTACTCATTTGTCATTTCTGGCATATTTACTATACACTAGATGTAGATATAGAATGTTGAACATCGGAACATTTCTTGCCATGGGGCAATCCTGCTATTCGTTTGAGTACAAGAGAAACCTGCTACATATAAGAAGCTAAACTACTGCTTAGCATAGGAAATAAGGCGAAGGACAAAAAAAGTGCTGACTTCTAACTCTTCCTATAAAATAGGTTACAAAATGCCCACAGGATCACTTTCTGAGCTAGCGGGTGCCTTAGTCACTGTTCAAGTNCTTCGAAGAGACACCACAGCCAAGGCAATATTTATAAAAGAAAGCATGAATTGAGGGCTTGCTTATAGTTTCATAGGATTAGTACATTATCATGGTAGGAAGCATGGGAGCAGGAAGGTAGGCACAGTGCTGGAGAAGTGGCTGAGAGCTGCACCCTGATCCACAAGCTATAGGCAGAGAGTGACTAGGCTGAAAAGCCCACCCCAGTAACACACCTCCTCTAACAAAGACACACCTCCTAACCCTTCCCAACAGTCCATCAACTGGGAGTCAGGCATTCAAATACATGAGCCTGGGGGCCAGTGTCATTCAGGCAACCACATCGGGGACGCTGTGTAATTGAGGTACTGTGCAGCAATTTCAACAATTTAGCCTGTCAAAGCAAAGAAACCCATTCTTTCCGCAAAACTATATGAGATTATTTATTCTGTATCCATCAAGACCTAGGAAACATGGAGCTTAGTTACCCAGGTATGATGCTCCCAGGTGGAAGCAATTTCATGAAGTTTTATAGAGGCAGAACAAAGAAAGTCATAAATTATGGCAACTTTAATGTACATTGGTGGGTGTATCTGAAAGGTGGTTTCAGCAAGATGGGGCAATCTCTCCTATAGGCCTCATATCTTATCTGATGACATTCTACACTTTGAGTTGGTAGAAGTTAGTAGCTGCTTAGTTAATAGATTTTGATTTTTTATCTATTAGTCACAGGATATTAGTTCCAACACAGAGATGGGTAAGGAATGATACTCTGGGGGCTAAAGCTAGCCCATGATAAGGTAATTAGGCCTGGGCCTGCAACATTCTAACCTCTCCTCATCACCACAGTTGTGATCAGTCCATCAGCCTTTGCAAACCCAGCTTCTTTCTGGGAATTTTCACTCCCAAGTCTGACCATCACTACCGTCTATACAGTGTCATTGCTTAGCCAAATATATGCATAAATGTCACTACTACACTTTTGCTCCTTATTAAACAAAGCAACAAAATCCAAGTAATTACATCAGTGTATGCATCTAGCCTGACCAAACAATTCACTTGCTCCAATTAATTAACTTACTAGCTAGTTTAAAGAAAGCACGGTGAAATCTTGATTAACTGGTGTGTTTGGGGAATAGGATATTATAAATAATTGAATTGTCTAACCAAAAGTTGGGCAAAAATACTTTTGTTCTTTTTAACCCGTGTTTAAAATTATTTTCAAATACCCAAGGCAGATTTCTAGCTCAAATCAGTGTAAGGTAGCACACAGGATTTCATGTTACTGGCAATAATGAATAGATAAGGCTTCATTGTCAACACTGCACACAATAACACTTACTGTCTAAAGTAGAAAACGGAAAATGAGAATATTTGAGACTGGGGTTTGACCTAAAACATTTCCTGAATGCTATTTGTTTCCAATACTTTTGCTTTTCTTTTGCTTGTGTGTGTGTGTGTGTGTGTGTGTGTG